>JAULJZ010147209.1:0-10413 GCA_032270985.1 Heliamphora pulchella | reverse complement strand
TTTAAGTTTATAATTTTAAAGTTAATATATTAACTACTACTAATAAAGTAATAAACTAACATTATATTATAAATTTACAAACTAAATAACTATAAAAGTAATAAAAAATACAAATTAAACAAAAAAAAAAACAAAAAAAAATAAAGCCTGGTTAAAGCCCGCCCAAAAGCCCGGGCTCGAGGCCCGAGCCCTTTACCCCTAGGGCCTGGGCCGACCCCCGGAGAAAAAAGCCCGGCCCAGCCCGGTCCGAAGATTTGGCGAGAGCTCGCGGGGCTCGGGCCGGGCCCAAATTACATGGCTATTTGCCATTTACATCCCATAATATCTATATTTTACCCTTCAAATATGCCTAAATAGGGCATGCCAAAGGAAAGTGTTAAATTGTTAATCACTAACTCATCTAAAAATTTAAATTGTAGAGAGGATTATATTTATTATTTATATCCTCAACATGCCCTTATGGCCAAGCTCTCCTCCTTAAGCAAGCCAAACGAGTGCAAGTATTGTAATATAGGGTTGGATGTGGGATTCAAACACTGCATTTATTACCCGCTTAGATATCATATTAAATTTTTCATCATCAACTCATCTAAAAACTTAAAATGTGAAAGAGGTATATTAATTAAATATATCCATAATAGTAGAGTTATACGGATATAATTAGAGTTGTTTTAATGTTGTGAAAAAACTAATGCTGTATAACTTTATTGCTTTAATAAAAGAGGAAAAGGGAAAAACATGAGGGGAGTAATATGTGAATCACCCACTAACGTTAGATTACAACATGTCGTAGAAAGCCTCAAGAGTTTCTCATGATTTCACAAAAATTTAACTCCAATGAACGGAAACATTACAAGATATTTATATTTACTTCTCCTATGATCAAGACTAAAAGGTAAGAGAGTTGTTGTTTGATTACAAAAATTGCCATAGAATAAAGAATTCATTTAGAATTAATTTAGAGTCCATGTGATGTAGCACTACTAGAAAAGAAGAAAAACAACAACAAAGATTAGAGATTAGGAGAAGAACCGAGATTAGAAGGAGAGAGGAAAGGGAAAAAAATCACACAATTCTCAACTCAAATTCCTATTCATCAAAGTCTACTTAATACATCAATAGACCCTTTATTTATTACTCTAAACCCTAATAAAAGAAGAAACAAAAATCCCTAATTAACTAGAAACAAATAATATTCTAATACCATAAAGAAAGTGAATAAACTAACCAAATTAATAAAATACAATTCCAAATTTGATTTTCATTTCCACCTATTATCTGTATCATTCTCTTCCACTGAGAAAAAGAACTCATTCGCGAGTTCATGTTGAAGTATTGAACTCAACCCTGCCAAATAATCACATACTGTGTGTGTATATGTTGACGGCCTCAATTTCAGCTAGTGCCAAAGGTTCCTAGGTGCGAGATTGTTAACAATATCCACAAAAGATGATTTGATAATCCATAGTAAGTCTTGAACACCAACAAAATGAATAGTGTTGATGTCGTTATGGTCGGCAGAGTCGTAACGGTGAGGGTCGGCGGAGTCGCGACGATGAGGGTTAGGGTTTTTTTTATTTATTTATCAGGAATTTTAACTCTTATACCATGTTAATGTGACATATTAGAGGAATGAGAGAGCTTAACCTAAAGGGTTAGCTCCTATAACTACTTCTATTAAACTAAATATTTAAAATTACATAAATAACCCTCCACAAATAGATTCCGACTTGACGAAAGAAGTGGTTGGTGGAAAGTGGAGAGGAGGGAAAAAGTGCCGACAAGCTTACTATCAGTAGATGCTTCTGTGGATAGAAACAGTGTCGGGAAAGAAACATCTTCCTCGAAAATGGATGGAGGAGGAAGACCAGAAGCATATGACTGTAGAGTGTCAAGAGGCTCTTTATTGGATGAAACCATTTTCGGTATAGAAACTTCAGACTGTTCAATGGCGGGAGGCGGCAAAAGAACATTGAATTCCTGAGATGTATGAAGATCAACTTAGCTTGGTCAAAAATGTGACATTGTGGCGGAGTCAGCATTGAGGCGAGAATCTCAAGAGGTAACACCCGATAGGTTTTGGGAAGTGTAGGCTGCAACAAAATAGTTTTTCCATAATATTTGAAGATAATAGTATTAGCTTCCCATTATAAGAAAAGAAAAAAAACAAACAAACTCATTCATCTACGGACGATCATGGAACTGTATGCAAATAAAGACTAATATTATTGCATATTGAGCCAAAATGTTTGATTTACAATGAAAAAATATATCAAATTTATAGGCTATAGAAATTCTAATAATAATAATAGACGAACTAAGAAACTAAATCATAATAATATTAATAATAATTACAGTATATTCAAACAATCTTGATAATAGAAAAATATCCCAACATATATTCTCACATTATCTTCCTCCACGTCACTTGAAACATTTGAAGCAATATGTTTCACAATTCCCTCCTTAGCTTGGTTAGCAAAACCCATCTCTTTTGCATCGCATGAATGAAAGATATTAAACACATTAGACATGAAAAGCTTTGGTTGAAAGTCTCAACTTCAACTCGTCTGACATCTTGATACACTTGCGAACTTTTCCGTTCTACCTATTGACTTCTTCTCACTCATCATCTTTTGGATCCTCTTTCTTCTGCCTAACTTTCCATTCTTGTTTTGGAAAGTTAGTCTTTTGGCTTTCCAGGACATGATGCAATTGTGTTGCTAAAGATTTGACATTCATCTCACTTACTCGGTATCCATGGGACCTCAACTCTTATCTCATGGGGATCATCAGACCGTAGGTGAATCATGAAGGATGTGGGAATATGTCTTTTTGCTGGCACATTAATACAAACCCTAGAAGGTGAGCCTACTTTGCAAAAAGGTAGGTTCACCCAAAATATAGACGAGTACCAATAATGTTTGAAGTATACCGAAGGTCTTCTTCAGTCCAAAGTTCTAAAGGAATGTTATAAAACTCTACCCATAGAGGAACACTTGAGAAGTCACATTTGGAGAGCTTCATACCCAGTTGCACGGTTTCACAATAATCAATTTACTTCCCAAGTAGTTAGGACTATTCTCATGATTTTTATACAAAGCCTCTTCACTTTTTGTCTTAAAATAAAGACACCATTGCCAATGGTTATCGTTTCTTCTATGTCGTTATTGTGTAACTTTTCTGCCAAGTTTTCACACAATGAAAAAGAGTCTTCTATCAATTAAATAACCAACAAGGGCATGATTTCATTGACTAAATCCTTTTTTTCAATTTGACTTATTTATATGAATCCTAACTTTGACTATTTTTGGTTTCTTAACCAACATTTTCAGGCGTAACAAAACCTATATGAGTGAAGCTCAAAGGAGTGCGCTCAATGCCCTCCTTTTCCGCACAGGTGACCAGTCCAAGGACATAGTCCTTGCTCTTGCTACGAACCGTCCTGGTGATCTCGATTCAGCTGTGGCAGATCGTATTGATGAAGTCCTAGAGTTCCCTCTGCCTGGTGAAGACGAACGCTTCAAGCTGCTGAAACTCTATTTGGACAAGTACATAGCTCGGGCTGGGGCAAGAAAACCGGGGTTGTTTTCCCAGCTGTTCCAGAAACAACAACAGAAGATAGAGATCAAGGGCTTGACGGATGATATTCTGAGGGAAGCTGCAGCGAAGACTGAAGGATTCTCAGGAAGAGAGCTAGCAAAGCTGATGGCAAGTGTTCAAGCTGCGGTTTATGGGAGTGAGAACTGTTTGCTCAATCCAAACTTGTTCCGTGAAGTGGTAGATTATAAGGTTGCAGAGCATCAACAGAGACAGAAGCTGGCTGCTGGTGGTCAAAGTAGCTCCTGATAGGACTTGGGAGTGTTTTTAAGCACTACAATATGAGCGTTTGCTTGTCCTTTGCCCATCATGGGATAGAATGAGCAGGTGAGTGTCTGCTTATTTGCGGCCCATTTTTTACTTTTTGGCTGACATGTTGTCATGATTGTTTGCCCCCCTGCACTCGGGAATTTTGGTATGCTTCATAATATTGCTGCTGCTAACATTAGGAAATAATCATAGGTCAGATGTTTTACATTTGTTTTTTTTTCCCTCCCCCATGGTTATTATTTTTGTGTGTGTTTCGATTGGGAACTCCATATTTGAAACCTTTTGAATTGCAGGGGAATATCAGCTCAGTAGTTCTGGTTAGGTGTGTCCAAATAACCCACCAACCTATCTTAATCCGCTCCAACTCAAGTGATTTATGTGAGTGAATGAATTGAGTGGGCTAGAGTGAAGGAATTGAGGCGGGAGAATTGGTTGCGGATTAAATTTCTCCAATCCACTACAATTCAATTCGCATAGAGTATTGAGAGGACATAAAATATACGTGCCCTCTTGATCGTAATGAAGAACCTGACGAGGTTGAAGACGACCGAGTCCCCGAGTGTTTCCGTGCCGACGTACCTGCAAAACAAGCCTCCCAGCCGGTGGCCGGCAGAAGGCCCTCTGACGCCCAAATTAGACTGGTCTTGAGAGAGATAAAATGAGAATCTCCTTTTTTTTCTATGGATGGAGTGCCCTTATATATAGAGAGAATGAGGGTTGGTCACCCCTAACCATGGTTAGGGGGTGTTTGGTTAGGTTTATACCATTTGTTAGTTTTTTGCCCCTACAATAATCCTCCAACTTCTACATGCTCCGTCAGGGGGAGGTGGAAGCTTCATGTATCTTGGATCTGTGTCAAAAAACTTCATTGATTTATACTATCTTTCAACGTCGAGTCAAATTAGGGCTTTTCGTACCTAACCGAGTCAGGGTTTCATGATTAGTGCCTAGCATGCTAGGGCTTTAAGTGTTGTTGATCCTGTAATCGTCAAGATGACTAAATCTGCTTCAGTGATAATCTTTGTGATGATTCCCAAGCTACTTTGCTGAGTTGAGAGTCCGAGCTGAGCTTCGTAATAATTTGAGATAATCTGTGATGCTCAGAAGCTCTGGAGAGGCCGACTTGTTGAGCTGGGATCTTTGTTCCATTTCCCATGAACATGCTTGTTTCATGGGTCCGGGCCAGAAGGGACACTGGAGCCCCCAATTTTTCGGAGAGCTTGAAATCTTCAATTTTTTTCTTTTTCTCGAGAAGGAAGCCTCGCCGCTGAGTTAGAGAAGTAGAGGAGACCGGCGCTAAACTCCCTTGTTGCAACGTATCAAGATGTCGATGTTGCCAATGATGTTCCGGCCGAAAGGTTGCCAGCTGTAATAATTGAATTGGACGATGAAGAGACAGGACATCGGAGATATTTTAACCCGTAGTGTTGATAGGATTTTCCATTTTGAGCTAGTTGTTTTACTGGGTTATGAAGTCTTCTATTGTTGTAGAATCACTTTGCCGAACTTTTAGAGAGAGAAATCTTGTCCTCCCTCGATGCATAATTCTGAAGCAAAAATAAGCACTAAGCTCTATGCATAGCTGGGTTGCTGAGCTGTGGAGCTTGAGAAGCCGAGCAGTGATCTTTGCCGAGCTTATCCATTGAGTTTTTGCTGAACAGTGGAGCTTGCGTCTTTGATGCCCAGGTTTGCCCGGAGGCCGGCTGGGACTTTTCATTGCCTAGCCGATTGCCCGGAGGCCAACTGGGACTTTTTCCTAGCCGAGCTATGGTTTTCTTGCCCGAGCCTTGACCCGAAGGCCAACTGGGAATTTTTCCTAGCCGAGCTAGGACTTTCTTGCCCGGGTCACCCGGAGGCCAACTGGGACTTAGGCCTAGCCGAGCTAGGATTTTCTTGCTCGAGGCTTGACCCGGAGGCCAACTGGGACTTTTGCCTAGCCGAGTTAGGACTTTCTTGCCTGAGGCTTGACTCGGAGGCCAATGGGGTCCTTTGCTTAGCCGAGCTAGGACTTTCTTTGCCTTCCTGTAAGGGCTTTTCTTATTCATGTGTTGTCAATTTGAGAGAATCTTCGGCTCCTTTCTTGACTTTGTGCACGAGCAGACTCCAAGGCTTTAACCTTGCCAATGGCTTCTACAGCTTCAACTTCTTCCTCTGATTCGCATGCAAGTATAAAAGAAAGACTTGATTTTGCCTGCCTATACAATGCTTGAGCTGTAGCATTCCCACCATGTCTAATTCCACATAACTGTACTGAAGTAGAATAGTGCCCTTGAGCTATTACTGTCTATGCTAACCGGTTCTGCTTCCTTCGGTGCTCCTCCATTTGGCTCAACAGTCTCCAGCTTGTTCAGCTTGACAAACATGTTATCATAAAACTTAGCTTGCTTCTTGTTGTCCTCCAGCTCCTCTTTCAAGGTTTTATATTCCAATTTCACATCCCTGTGTATAATCCCAAGATCATGTAGTTACTGCAAAGCTTTAGCCAGCTTAGACTGATATTGTGAGAACCTGGTAGCTCTGTGTGTGCCACAACTAATGTGTCTGATTCTGGGATGGTCTAACTTGCGTAGAACCTGCAATTCCTTGTGAAACATATCTTCAGAGGTAGAGAAGATGGGTTTCTTCACAACAACCGAGCTGAGAAGAGGGTTGAGATGCAATAGATGCCGAGATGATGGTGGCTGAGATATTCAAAAGTCGAGCTCATACAGTTGAGCAGAACAAGTACTGAGAGAAGGCCATAATGGGGAGCTTCGATCATTCTGAGGTGAGAATACTGCAGAGAAGTCGAATAATATGGTCGTTTTGTTGGATATAAGTGGTGGTGCTTTGTTGGATATGCCCCAAGAGCCAATGAGATTGGTCAGCGAGCAAGATGAGCAGCACTTTTCAGCTGAAATGCTGAGTTGGGAATCCGAGCTAAGCCGCTGACACTCCGCACTGGATTGCCGAGCTTCTGAGGAGGCTAGGCTAGGCACTGGATTGCCGAGCACTGAAGAGGATCTGAGGAGGCTAGGCTCTAACCAACCTTCGATTACCGAGCTCTAAAGAAGCGAGTGGCTGAGCTGCGAAGCATGCGCCGATCATATCCGACGTTGAGAAATGACCTTTAAATTTTAATTGATGCCGAGATGATAACAATCGGATTCCGAACAGGTTGTTAGCTGAAGGATCGAGTTGAGCATGAAATTTAGGGAGGGGTCCGAGACCCAGGCTACCAGATTGAGTCTTTATTACCAAGCATAAATAGAGCTCAGATGTTGAGTTCTCGTGCTGTGAAGAGGAGGGGCTGGTGCCAAGTCGGGAAACCGAGCATGCCAGACGTTGAGAGAGAGCATGTAGAGAGAGAAAGACTCCAAACCCGTAAATAACCCATTCAGTATTTGCTGCCAGTATGGGATTAGAACCCTCGTTGTGCTTAAGGGAGAGGGTATCTCTAGAGAGAGTCATGCTGGGGAGTTGCCTAGCAGCAAACCTCGGTGGCTGAGCAAGGGAGAGGTCGGCTAACGCTGTGGGGAAGCCGAGCTTAACTGATGCCGAAGCTGTCGATCCGAGCTGAGCAAGGAAAAAATTGCGCCGAGCATGGATAAAAACCACTCGTTTTATTCTTGAGCAAGAACCAGCATAGGGATAGGTATATTGGGAAGCTTTGCCGATCAAATCGAGCTTCGAAGATGGGGAGGCCGAGCTTTCAACCCTCCTGCCCTTTAACATTAAAATAGAGAGAGAGAGAGAGAGAGAGAGAGAGAGATGACATTAAATGGCTTGTCTTAGAAGCCATCGGTACAGCATCACGTGAGTATAAAAAGCAGAATGGTTTTTGAGGGGGATCAAGTTCCGACCAAAGCCACATGAGCACACGTGAAGGCCGTACAAAGCAGTACTCCACGTCAGCACGGCATGTTCCTCTGCATGTTCATATCAGCTCGGGCAATAGGCCGAGCTGTACGGTGGCGTATCCGAGCTCCAGATACTTCAAAGCACAAGGGTCGAGCTCAGCGAGAGTTCGGCCCCAACATCCCGAAGAACTGGTGCTCGGCACCGTTACGAGGAATGCTCGGCACTGATAGCCGAGCAAGGAAAACTGCCTAAACCCGGATCCAAGCTAAATGGATAATACTGAAGATCATGTCCCGCGATACATATATCCGTGAGGTAATACGATGATGAAGGATCAATAATAAATAGGCCAACTCAAGAGTAAAATGGTCAAATGGGGGTGGCTTAACCCTATCCCAAATTAGGCCTGAAGCTAGACATGAATACTGATGGACATCTAGACATGACAAAAGGCATTTGCAAAGATATCTCGCAGAGATATTCGATGATGGCATTGATAAGTCACCATTAAGACATTAATTGCTATGCATTGATAAGAGAGAAGAGGTACAACCTGACCTGCCCAGGTCGGCTCGGACTCTATGAACCAGTCAAGTATTTTTCTACTTATAAATAGCTAATGATTCACAGAAAGAAAGGTATGCTCTCTTTTACTAAGCCAAAACTGTGCTGAAACTTACTCTCAGGTTCTTCTTCCTAAAACTCCTTGCCTGACTTGAACGTCGGAGGGTCCACCGGTATAAAGCCACCGGCAGGCATCTCACCCCTTTCTTGTGCAAGCTCACGCGTGGCATTCTTCGCTGACGTCACAGCCAGCTTGGACGGGACCAGTAGATCCCAATCTTGATCCTCTACAATTTGGCGCCATCTGTGGGAATTTCCTAGAGCACCTTCATGGCTAGTCGGGGGAACCACGAGCTTGAAGTGCTGAGAGAGCCACGCGCACCACGCGCAGACGCATCACATGCAACACATCGAAGGAGGGGACACCCAGTGGCCTCCGAAGCTCATGTTGGTGGAGCTAGGCTCAACCGAGGGGGAGAACGGACCCAAGTTGGGGGCTCCAATGACACAACGCCTTCTGCGAAAGTTTACCCCCCACGTTTCAACCTTCAGCAAGTCCTGGAGGGGTATCAGGATGAGTTGAACAAGAGGGACGAGCAGCTGGACAAACTCTAACAGTAGCTCCATGAGATGAGGGCTCAAATGAACCAGTGACGCTCGCCAGCAATAGATCCCGAGCACGAGCAATCTCGCCAGAGGTCCAGCCGGCATGAGAAGTCTAACCGGGATGACAGGAGGGGCGTTGTTCGGCTTCGGACGAGCCGTAGCCCAGCAAGGAATCCCTGGCGTGATGAGGACCCTCAGAAGACCCGCGTCTCAGGCTCCAAAAGGAATAGACAGGGGTAGACCCAGACCTCCAGCAACACCAATGAGTCGGCCGAACGCCGTAGCGAGCAGAAATGGCAAGCTGGCCAGGACCTCGGACGTGCGGAGGAGAAAGAAGAGCTCAAGCAATGGTTGAACCTCCAGCTCGAGGGGAGACTACAGCCGGCCACCGGGAGGTCGGCTCAAGACGTAGCTCGAAGGGCCCTGAAGCAAATATCTGCCTCCCCTTTTACAAGGGAGGTGGACGGGACAGATCCCCCCAGGAAGTTCCAAACCCCCAAATTCAACCTCTACGACGGGAAGATTAACCCTATGGGTCATATCCGACACTACAGACAAATGATGGCACTTTGGAGTGGAAATGACGCTCTGATGTGCAGGATGTTTCTGTCCAGCTTGGGCGAAGTGGCCTTGCGTTGGTTTGACAAGCTCCCGGCTGGGACAGTGGGAAGCTGGAGACGACTCACCGAGCTGTTCGCAGCGAGGTTCATTACGAACAGTCGTCAGCTCAAGGAAATCGATTCCCTACTCGGATTGAGGAAGGTCGAGGACGAAAGCTTAAGGTTATATGCTCGGCGATACTGGGAGACCTTCAACGATATAAATGATTGCAACGAGCAGCTCGCCGTGGCCTCTTTCGAGCTCGGGTTGGAGAAAACCCACAAGTTGAGGCACTCGCTGACCAAGAGGCCTGTTCAGAGCATGGCCGAACTGATGTTGAGAATTGAGCAGCATTTCAAGGTGGAGCAGGACATTGGAGGTGTGAGCATTGAAGCCTCTGCTCAGGGAGCACCGAAGGCTAACCGAGTGGAGAAGAAGGAAAACAGGATGGCCAGGAAAAGGCCTGATCGGGAAAAGGAACGCTAGAGGCCCAACTAGGTGTATGAAGTGGCGAATACCGTGTTCAAGGAGCTCATCCACAAGCTCCTCAACCAGATCAAGGACAAGCCGTGGTTTGTCTGGTCGCCCAAGATGTTCACGGACCCGAGCAAACGGGATGAGAAGAAACAATGTGCTTACCATAGGGAGCATGGGCACTACCCCGACCGTTGCCGAACATTTAAAAGGATCTTAGAGGAGCAAGTAAAGGCAGGGAATCTCGGGCAGTATATCGACAAGGAGAAGACCAGGGTCGAACATCATACTAAGGCCGAACAAGATAGAGGGGCAGATGAGCCCGTGGGAGTTATTAACGTCATTCATGCAGCCCTTGGGCCGGAGACACTGAATGAAGTAAGGGGTCAAGTCCGGAAAAGGGCACATCGCCAGATTATGCAGGCCTAGCTCGAGCATAGCGAGCCGAGTAGAAGGAAG
>JAULJZ010147198.1:0-10413 GCA_032270985.1 Heliamphora pulchella | reverse complement strand
TTGTGTGTTGGACTTTGGTGGTTCGTGGGAAGATCATCTACCACTAGTTGAGTTTGCATACAACAACAGTTACCAGGAAAGTATTGAGATGGCCCCGTACGAAGCCTTATATAGAAGACCATGTAGATCCCCGTTGTGTTGGACCGAAGTTGGAGAAGCCTCATTGCTAGACCCTGAATTGGTGAGGGAAACAACCGAGAAAATTATCACAATTCAAAAGCATTTGATCACAGCTCAAAGTTGCCAAAAAAGTTATGCCGATAGACGGAGACGACATTTATTATTTGAAGTAGGGGATTTTGTATTTCTAAAAGTGTCACCGAAGAAAGGCTTAGTAAGGTTTGGCGAAGGTGGAAAATTGTCACCATGGTTCATAGGACCTTTCGAGATCCTTGAAGAATCGGGGAAGTAGCATATCGACTGGCTTTGCCACCGCGGCTATCATCAATACACGATGTTTTTCATGTGTCGATGTTACGCAAATATGAGCCTAACCCCTCACACATGATATATTGGTCAGAATTGAGCCTACGAGCCGATATGTAATATGAAGAATTGTCGGTGAAGATTCTGGACACCCGTCAACAAGTTTTACGTGGCAAAACTTTATCCCATGTCAAGGTGTTATGGCGACATCATGGTGTGGAGGAAGCAACTTGGGAAAGAGAGTTAGTATCCGGTCCAAATATCCCGAGCTTTTTGAGTCATAAGAAGGATCGAATTTCGGAGACGAAATTCCTAAGGGGGGAAGGTTGTGACAACCCGGTACGTGTTCATTTTATTAATCTTCGCTTTAATTAAATATTGTGGTATGACAAAGTTAGAATATTAGTTTTAATCGTATGGGCGTTCGTAAACAAATTAATGAGTTGTGGAATAATTTTAAAGGTCTAAATTAACCATAAATTTTTATAAAATTTGAAATGAGATAATAAGAGTGCGGTTAGAGATTTGAGTTTACTTTAAGAAATTTGCTGAAATTCAGGTTCAGGAACCACCGCTCGAGCGGTGGGGGATATCAGGATGAGTATGGAAAATTCCCGAGCCTTGGAGAAACTTGGGAGAATATATATATATCCATGTACACCACATGAGACCCTCATTCCTTTCTCTTATTTCTCTTCCTCTCTCTCTCTCTCTCTTCTTGAGAGAAATCCACCCAATTTCTCAAAATCCTAACTCTCCACCACTCAAATTGAAGACAGAGACAAGATGGGGAGAGATCTAAGGTGAAGATTTAGCTTGGGAACAAGGAGATTGAAGACAAAGTCTTGGGAGAGCAAGGAAACCCAACTTCCAAATCCTATGAGAGAGATTTGAAGAAATCACAAGCTTTCGAGCAAATTCGAGGTAAGATTTAGATTTTCTCACATGTCTTGCGTAGATTTGAGTTGATATTTTGTATATATGAGTAAAGATTGGGTCAATTGCATGCTTAATGATCATATTGGTAAGTTTGTGTGTGGGTTGGGTTGTTTCTTTTACAAGAATGAAGGTTTTTGGGAAGTGATTACCCATGAAAGTGATGATTTGAGATATCAAAAAAGAATTTTGAGGCTTGAATCTAGTGTTTTTGGTTTAAAATTAAAGATTTGAGGCATTTTTGATAAGGATAATGTGTTTGGAGGTTTGAAGCTCAAAACAGAGGCAAATCTGGGTTTCTCTCGGGTGCCAGCGCACTCAAGCGGAGCCCTGTCCGCTCGAGCGCTCACATGGCAGAGAGTTTGGCGCTCGAGCGCCCGACGTCTGCTCGAGTGGACTGACTACGCAGGGCCAACTTTGTTCGATCATATCTCCCTCATTCGGACTCCGAATTGAGTCATTCTTGTACTCAAATCGAAACCCCAGAAGTCCTCTTTCCAACAAGACTATTCTCACAAAAAAAATTTATTTTGTAGAAAAAGTTATGATCAAAATGGTGAGGGTATGTTAAAATTTTAAAACCATTTTTCACCCAATGTTTTGGAAAAACATATTTCCACTCATATTGGCCCTTTTCACTAAATTTCTAGTCCCTTGAGCTTATGGCACATTTATAGATATATCTAAATTGAGTTGGGATGCATGCATTGGACCCGTTGATTGAATCCTCTTTACACTAAATGTGAGTTTCAAATTGATATATGTATATGTATACATGATGGGTGTATCCCTTTTAAATTGAGGTGATCCTCTTGATATTAACTTTGTGTTATGGGTATGTGATAGCTTTGTGATCTATGAAAAATTGGTAACACCGTCATTTATGAGAAACTGTGTAACGAGAGTAGCGAAATGAGACATTGCATAATAAAAATTGGGAAATGAGGAATTGTGTACTGAAAGTCGTGATGGTAATTCGGACTTGGAATTATAATAATGTACTATGGTAATGAATGGGAGAGGAACCATTTGTGGGTTGGACTCCCGGGTAGTGAAAATGAATCTAATTAACTTAAAATGAACCGTACAAATTTATGTGGAATAAGTTGGGCTAGCGGCTTCTCGGTGAAATACCAGAAATTTATGCAAGATGGGGACCACATGCCCACGGGTTAGTTATCGAAATGTGGTATTGTGTCGTGGTGAGTTATAGAGCTACCTATTACCTAATGGTTTCGCGTAGCCTATGGGATTAATATGGAGGAGTTTCTATAAGTTGCACCTGACATCGGTTCATTTGTGGTGATATAATTTTGTGAAAATTGGGAATGAAAAATGAAAGATTGACGAATGGTAAAGAAATGGATGAATGAAAATAAGTTTGGGCGTGCGCGAGTGTGTGCGTGTTAAAAAGATAAACTTGGTGAAAATGTGCATTTTCTTTGGTTACACCCATCACACCTCACAAATCATGCATTAGATATGAGTTAATATTTATCCTATGAGCTTCGGCTCATGTATATATGTCAAACACATTTTAGGTTCCGATGAGCGGGGTGACAACAAGGCTTTGGATGCTTTTGGAAAGAATAAAGAATGAGAGTAATGATTTTCTTGCTTCTTGTTTTGTTTCACATAAGATAATGGATGTGATGTAATGAATATGATAGTTGAAGTTGTATATATTCTATCTCAAACCTTGTGGTGAACTCGGGACTGTAAATTTTGGAACTCAGATCTTTTGTTAAATCCTTTGAATGGCATATATTATATCTTCTTACATCTTGGAGTATTACCTATGGATATGATTTATATATGGCATATTGTGGGTTTAGCTCACGGACTTGGGTTTGGGTCGTGACAGACAGTGTGTGACAATATGTCCATGTTCATAGTAATAAAAATAAGTGGTATTTGTATGATTAGAGGGTGCCTTGACAAAATATTGCTCAAGAACTTTTGTTTCTTTTTGGATTTATATCCAATTCTAACATTGTCAAAAACACATTTTTGCATCCCAAGAAGTTTATCCAAATTGTTCTTTCCTTGAGTAAATTTGTAAACAATTTTTGTAAGTTCCTCAACTTTTTTACTCAAAACCTTGTTTTCGTCATTCAAAACAAAAACTTGTTTTGTTAAAACAGATCTTTCACTTTTTAAAGTTTTAATTTCAGTTGAGGAGGAAAGAATTAATTTTTTTAAAATATAATTATTTGCACTCATTTTTCTCAACTCATTCAATTTTTTGCACCCATTCAAATCTTCAAATGCACTTTACAATTCATCTAAAGAAAAAGAGTCAGGAATTACCTTATCATCTTCTCTAGCCATAAGGCATAGATTTGCTACTTCGTTTTTTTTTTCATCTTCAGAACTACTATCATCACTTTCACCCCATGCGACATTCATCGTTTTCTTGAAACCCTTTTTGAATTACTTTTTGAGCTAAGTACATTCGGTTTTGACGTGTCTAGGCTTTTTACACTCATAGCAGATGATTTCTTTTTTCTTGAAGTTGCTTTTGAATTTGCTTGAGTCACCTTTGGATTTGGTAGGCTTACCTCAATATCCTTCCTTCTTGAAGAACTTTCTTTCTCATTATTTCTTATTTCTAAGAAACCTCTTGAATTTCTTTGTGATGAGAGCTAAGTCTTCATTCTCATCACTTGAGGAGTCTTCCTCGGATTCTTCGTCATGAATTGAGAACTTGAAAGCGATACCTTTCTTCTTTTTGTTGTCATCCTCATCGTCTATCTTAATGTTCATCTCATGGATCATGAGATAACCGAGAAGTTCTTCTAGGCTGAGTGTATTGAGGTCTTTAACTTCTTGAATAGCTGTGACCTTTGCTTTCCAGATCTTAGGCATGCACCTAAGAATTTTTCTTACCATATCTGCATTAGTATAAATCTTGCCAAGAGATTTTAGTCCATTAATAATGTCAGTGAAGCGAGTAAGTATATCAGAAATTATTTTATCATGTTTCATTTTCAAAATATTCATAGTTATGTACAAACCGACTGATTTTAACTCTTTCACTTGATTAGTACCCTCATGGGTAACTTCGAGTCTATCCCATATTTCTTTTGCGATGTTACATGTAGAGATACTATTGATCTCAATAGGGTCAAGTGAGAAATACAGGAGATTCATAACTTTAGCTTTCTTTTGAATTTTCTTAATATTATTTTTAGTCCATTCAGCCTCAGCTTTAGGGACGGCACCCCTTCAACAATTTTGATGGGTCTTTTGGGTCCATTAATGATAACCCGCCAAAGGTTATAGTCTACGGCTTGAATGTAGATTCTTATTCTAACCTTCCAATAATTGTAGTTTGTTTCATTGAACAAATGAGGTCTATTGGTCGACTGACCTTCGAATTGTATAGGTCCGATGTTAGTGGTTGCTATGAAAACTCTTAAATTGTTAAGTAAAAAATAAAAGCTCAAACTCTGATACCAATTGTTCGCTCTAGGCAACCCAAGATGGGGTGAATTAGGTCTTTAAAGATAAATAATAATTTAAAAATTTTTTCAAAAATCTTTTAATGTTGCAATCAATTAAAGATAGATAATTAAATATTACAACAGTGCAAATATTAAATAGGTTAGGGATAGAAAAATTGAACTAGACACCAAGAATTTTATAGTGGTTTGGCTTCTTTCAAGCCTACGTCCACTCCTCAAGTTCTTTCTTGAGTATTTCTACTATATAGAATGCTTCACGGGGGCATTCCAAGCCTTTACAACTTTAAGATTTCGCTTAAGTAAACCGAATGTTTACGGGCACATTCAAAAACTTAAAACAGCTTCAAGAAGATGTTATAAAAATAATTTTCTATTTTTTTCTAATATCTTTTGAACTCTTCTTTGATGAGATTTACTTACTCACTCAAAAGATAAAAGATGACTCACCCTTGAATACAATAAATAAACTGTATTGATGTAAAACACTCACTCTCTTTACAGAAAAAATTTACAATAAATGAGAAAGTAAAGAGAGATGAGGAACAAGAGCCAGAGACTAAGCAATAAATGAGGGATTGAGAATTCTGAGTTTAACTCAAGCAATAGAACAGTAAATGTAAATCTCCAGTTGGAGTAAATGCTGAGAAGTTACTCCTTAAATAAGCTCTTGTGCATTCATGACCATTGGAGGTAGGTGAGAGCAATAAATGCCAAAAATCTAACTGTTGAGGTCTGTTGCGAATTTGAAATTTCGTCGCCGGTGTCGACACAACTATCTTTGGTGTCGACACAAAATATATAGGGCAGATCTTTTAAATTGTTGGGTCGACACATTTCTTCTGAGGGATCGACACAATTTTTGCAAGTTTTCTCACCAACACAACGGTATCGACACATTTGGATCTGTGTCGACTCGTTTGAAATTTTAGCATCCATATGAGGCACTTTGTGTCGACTCAACTTGTCTTTGGTGTCGATACTAAATTCTGCAAGAACTCTCAGTATATTTGTGTCGACACATTTGGACTTTGGTGTCGACACCAAAATTCTTCAGGTGGCTTCAGGACTTTTGTATCGACTCATCTTCAACTTTGTGTCGACACAATTTTTATTTGTATCGGCCCAAAATTTCGAATACCAAAAGTGTTAAGCACTTTTGTGTCGACACAAAATTAATTTGTATTGACTGATTTTGAGTCCTGAGAGTTTCGACTATTTTGTGTTGACACAAAACTTATTTGTGTCGACACTAAACGTTGATACCTGAAGGCAACTTCATAAAAATTGTTAGGGTGTCAAACCATTTGTTCAATAGGTATTGACACACTTGATATGTTTCAAGTATATTTTGCCTTAAAAGTGTTTGACTTAATTTTTAATTGGGTTCAACACAAAATATTTTCATTTGAGAATATGTAAGTGTTTTAATCATTTTAAGATATTAGTCATTTCTTTTGGTTAAATGTGTTAACTTAATTGTTCAAAATGTGCTAACACTTTTATTTTAAAAATATAAAATATTATCATTTTAAATCCATTTATTCTTAGAAAATAAATTATAAAAATTATCAAAATCAAAATAAAAAACCATTAGGCTAACATAAAGTTTGGGAAGTATGGTGCAACATTATGCGTTGGTGGGGCTCTGAATGGGTAAGTCTTAGATCTCTTCTGGACTTTATCCATTGGTGGCTCATGCATCGAAGAAAAGGCTTTGCAAACAAGATTCGGTCAGTCATGCTCTATGCACCATGTGGTCTCTATGGTTGGCAAGAAATGATCTTATCTTCAATCACAAAGTTGTGATCTGGAAAAACATCACAGAACCGATCAAAGTTAGAGCTGGTTTCTGGATTTTGGCCTACAGGAAGGGACTTCTATTTTCGTGGGATGATTTTGTTCATCAGATAGATGCTTTCAAGATGCTTAGAAGTTCTTAGCTTTTGGTTGCAGGGGCCTTTTGTTTGTTTTGTCCCTGTTTCTTTTCTCTTGCCTTGTTGGCCTCTTGCCAACTTTGCTATTTTTTAGTATCCTCTTTTCAATCTCTTTTGCCTTTGGTGATTTGCTAGCATATACGTAATTTCTATTTGTTGCTCTTCGCTTCTCAAAAGGCTTTCATGCTCACTTTTGTACCACTAATGCTTTCTTTTATAAAATTTTCATTTTGTTGATTAAAAAAATAGATACTTATATTTTAGTAGTAGTTTTTAGCTTTTTCCAACAGAAACTCTAGTGTCCGGCCCAACTAGCTACTAGGCTTCAAAGCGTTTTTTTTTTTTTTTTGTTTGCATTTTTAATCAAAAAACTAAATTAGATTTAAAGTAAATTGTTTGATAACTTAGCTTTTTTAAAATTAATTGCTTGGATAAAAAAGCTAAATTTTTTACTTTTTATTCAAAGTGAACAATTTTATCTTTTTATATATTTGATATTAATAATTATATGTAGTTAGTTGTGACTGTAAATAGGTTATGAATAAAAAATATTATTATATTTTAAAAGTGGTAAAAATTTGAATACAATATTATGAGAGTTTGTATTTTAATTTGAATTTTTGGCTCTTTAATTTTTTAACTTTTTTACCAAATAAGTAACATTGACTTTTTAATATTTTTAGCCAAAAAGAATTACTAATCTGGGCTTGTGTGTGTAATTGCCATAACCTTTACTTTTTATTTACCCACAAAAACACATTTTAAAAAATTAAGCAAATTAATTTTAAATAAGTTTAGTTTTAAGACTTTTTGACTTTTGCTTCTTAATAATTAATTTTTCTTATATGCTCACCTGACAAACACCCATATGAATAGAAAGTAATGAATAAAGGGGGTAGGATTTAGACAGTTTGAAATAACATTTTAAATGATATTTTCATCTTTAGCAAAAAATATATCTTCAAACAAATTTACTTTTTAAATTGATTTCGTCGTGAAAAATTGGAAAAATAAAAAATTTTGACTGAAAAATAAAAATATTTAGATAAAACAAAAAAATGACTTAAAAGCCTTCTTTTTTTGTTTTACGTAATTTTTCTTTTTAATTTTAGTCTAAACAATTGTTTCATAAATTTTTCTCAGCGAAAAGAACTAGAAAAAATAAAAAAACCTTAGATTAAGAAACATAAGCAAAAGTTTAAAAAGATGCAAAAAACCACTTTTAAAGTTAAAAGCCATCCCAGACACAGTTTGAGTTAACGAAATAGATAGGAGATAAGGTTCTTCGTTTGGGAATTTAACAATCCTTAATAATTATTTGGAGGGTCCTTAATTATGTGGATGGGTCATTGTGCACATGACTATAATATCATTTAGGCTTTATTCATTTTGATGTAAAATATTTTTTTAATAAAATAATTTTCTTTTAAATTTTTTTTATAAATTGGTTTTAATTTTATTTTTTAGTGTTCCATTGACATATCAAAACATTTTCAAAATAAAATTTTTTAATTTTTGAATTGAAATAAGATATTTTTCATAACAAAGTTGTGAAGAATATCTGGATTTTGTCCGATACCTCATTGAGTTTCGTTACTATTTGGGACAACTTTCTATGTAACTTTTTTTCATCCGTTATAATTTTTTTGTCTAAATTTTTTATTTTTTCGATTCATCATGATAAAATAAATCTAAAAATATAACCATTTTAGCTAGAGTTGAAAAAAGTTCGCTAAAGACAAAAAAAGCATTAAAAAGCCTTAAAGTGGCTTTTAAGACTTTTTTGGTCTTATATTAATTTTTTAAAAATATTTTATAATCATTTTTTTTTTACTTTTCTGATTTTTTTGTAATGACATAAGTCTAAAAAGTATCATTGTTTTATTTAGCGTAAATTATTTTACTAAAAATGAGAAAAAGCATTAAAAAAAACCCCAAAGTGATTTTTAAGAATTTTTTCATCTTATATAAACTTTTTTAGTTATTTTTTATTCATTTATCTTATTTTTATGATTTTTCATAACAAGAAAATTTTAAAATGTATCAACGTTTGAACCAACCTAAAAAAAATTACTAAAGACAAAAAAAGTCATTAAAAAGGGCCATAAAGTAGCTTTTAGGGCTTTTTTGTCTTATATGAACTTTTTAAATTATTTTTAGTTATTTTACTAATTTTTTGATTTTTTCGTAACGAGATAAATTTAAAAGGTATTATTATTTGAACTAAAGTCTAAAGACGAAAAAAAGTTACATAAAAAAGCCTTAAAAAAGCTATTCAAATAGTAGCCACTACCGCCGTTGGTTTATATGTCTTTATTTTAGAAATCGATACAAGAAATTTAAAAATTTGGAAGGACCGGACTTAAGACACGCCTCTTAAAAAAAACGGAAAACACCTTTCCAATTTATTTTTAAAAAAATTAATATTTTATTTTATGATGTAAAATATTTTACTTAAAAAATTATTTTACTTACTTTTTGTTAATCGAACAGTGAAAAGCAGATAAAATATTTTACCAAAAAACATTTTGATGCAACGAATGGAGCCTTGAGGCTCTTTGTTCGTTTCAACGTAAAATATTTTTCATATAAAATATTTTTATAAAAATAGTATTTTTCCAATTTCATTTTCTAATTTTCGGTTGACACATGAAAATATTCTCAAAATATATTTTTGTTGGTTTGAAATTAGATATTTTTTACAACAAAGTTATGAAAAATATCTAGATCTGATCCGATGGCTCATGGAGCTTCATTACTGTTTAGATCAACTTTTCTTGTGACATTTGTTTGTTTATTTTTATTTTTTAGTCTAGATTTTTTTATCTTTTTGATTCATCATGATAAAACATTTTACCAAAAAACATTTTGATGCAACGAATGGAGCCTTGAGGCTCTTTGTTCGTTTCAACGTAAAATATTTTTCATATAAAATATTTTTATAAAAATAGTATTTTTCCAATTTCATTTTCTAATTTTCGGTTGACACATGAAAATATTCTCAAAATATATTTTTGTTGGTTTGAAATTAGATATTTTTTACAACAAAGTTATGAAAAATATCTAGATCTGATCCGATGGCTCATGGAGCTTCATTACTGTTTAGATCAACTTTTCTTGTGACATTTGTTTGTTTATTTTTATTTTTTAGTCTAGATTTTTTTATCTTTTTGATTCATCATGATAAAACAAATCTAAAAAGTACATCAGTTTTAGATAGAGTTAAATTTTTTTTACTAAAGATTAAAAAAAGCCTTAAAAATGCTTTAAAGTGAGTTTTTAAGGCTTTTTCGTCTTATATGAATTTTCTTGGGTTAGTTTTTTACTTTTCTCGTTTATCATAACGAGAGAAATTTAAAGAACTATTTAGGGGTGTGTGCCGGTTGGGTTAGCGCGGGTGAAAAATTTTTTTTCAACCAATCCATCTTTGACGAGTGATCGTTTTTTCAACCTACAACCAACACACTGATAATAAAAATCAGGGGGTTAGGTAATATTTTTTGGCTGTTTCAACTTACAGTTTAGACGGTTTAGCGGGTTAAAAAATTATAAGATTTTAATATTATTTTATTAAAATTTATTTCTAAAAAATAAAACATATTGTAATTTTTTTAAAAATCGTATTTAATACATCAAGCAAAAAACTAACA
>JAULJZ010147155.1:0-10414 GCA_032270985.1 Heliamphora pulchella | reverse complement strand
AGGCCGTGGTCGAGGTCGTGGCCGTGGTGTTGGCCAAGGGGATGTTCCTATCCCTGATGCTGGGGATGCAAATGCTCCCCTAGGACCGATGGACACGACGGAGTTGTTGCGTGTACTAGTGGGTTCTATCCAACAGATGGTTAGAGGTGAGATCGTTAGAGAGATATTGGGAGTGCCTGAGGCGAGGGCTATAGTAGTGATGCAGGAGTTCAGGCGCATGGATCCGCCTATCTTTGCTAGAGATCCTAATCATATTGTGGCGACAAAGTGGTTAGAGCTGGTGACTTAGATCCTGGACACGTTGCAAATTGTGGAGGATGAGTTACAGGTTTCTTTTGCCGCCATTCCGCTGAGAGGTAATGCTCACCAGTGGTGGAGGTATGATAGGAACACAGTGGGGGTCACATGGGCAGCCTTGACAGGTGTTTTTCTGGAGAAATACTTTTTGACTTCGAAAAGGGATTTGTACAGGGAGGAGTTCTACACTCTTACCCAGGGGGCCACGGATGTGTTGTAGTATAAGGCCAAGTTTACGAGCTTATCCTGGTTTGCTCTAGAGTTAGTGAGCACAGATGAGCTGCGGTCGATGAGGTTTAAGCGGGGCTTGAGGCCGACGATCAGGGAGCATGTAGTCCCAACGGGATTTTAGATGTTCATAGAGCTGGTGGAGGCAGCAGCAAGGGTTAAGAACACCATGACTGAGATTTGAGCTTCTAGGGAGGCTAGGACATCACAGGGTGGGACAGAAGCACAGATAGGCGAATGCTCCAGCAAGAGGCTAGGTCTTCTGGTCCTAATTTACATCCATCTGGAGTACCACAGCAGTTCACTGCACCAGCACCATCAATGGCTTCATCTGGGAGGCAAGAGCAGAGAGAGTTGATTTCCTATCAGTGCAGACAGCCGGGGCATCGTGTGTTAGAGTTCCCACAGCCAAAGCAGTCCCAGGGTTCATGGATTCAGCAACAGGGGAGGGAGTTACAGATTTGTTATGGATGTGACCAACCTGGATATATTCGCAGGAACTGTCCCCAAAGAAAGAGTGCGCCGAGTACAGTGGACACACCAGCAGGTTCATTTGTGCAGGATCGACAGCGCCATCCCACAGGTCAGACTTCCTGACTGACAGATAGGGGAACTTTAGTTCAGTCGGTACGGCAGTTGATAGCTCCAAGTCATGGTGGACAGGGCAGAGCGACACTGCCCTGAGCGTATGCTCTCATAGCTCCCAGTTCTTCTAGGGCACCGGTTGTGCCGAAGGATGCAGCTATGCCTTAGCGAGCAAAGGTACTTTCTAAGTGTGCAGGCTTTGGGCCATTTTCTTGTTGCATTTGTTTGGGAATTGGTGATGGTTTCCGTGGGTACTGTGTTGTGAGGTGGTGGTTGGTGAGGATGTGAGGTTGGGGTGAGTTGTAGATCCTGTGTCTTTAATATAGTTGGCCATTGTTTAGGATGCCTAACCTTGTTTGACTATATCCTAGAAACGATTTGGCTGACCATCTCGTATGCCTGTGTCAATTGTGATCGACGTGGTTGCTCCTTTTGACCCTTATGCTGAATTTCAGGGGCGAAATTCCTTTAAGGGGGGTAGAGTTGTGAGACCCTGACCCGTTTTTTTTTTGGCATTTTTAAACACGTTGGTTATCATTATGTTATAGCATGTTTAAATGCATTTTGATGCATGATTGAGGTTAGATATGCATGCGGGGTTGGTTCCTGAGGCCGTTGGGCGTTACGGTGCTATTTTTAAAAATATATATATTTTCATAGCCTATAAATATCTAACTTCAGATATTTTGGAAAATATATTTTTATAACTTGGTGGCTAAGTTTTCTTTTTCCAAACCAAAAGCTCTGCCTTCTCTTTAGATTCTCGGGGGCCCAAGACTCAATTTTCGACGATCAGATAGCAGATCCTTAGTCTCCTCGTGGTGGGCTACACGTTCATCTGGACAAAATTCCATTCCGGCGAAGTTCATTTTTGCACGTGGTTTGAGGTGTCGAGTTTTTGACTCAATAAGGTAGGATACTAGACTCTCATGTCTTATAAGGGTGTTACGTGTAATCATGTATGTTTTTACCATTTAAAAATACATGAAAATCGGTTTATAAGTTGGATTTTGGTTTAAAATCGTTTTGGGAGTTTTTGGTTGGATGGAATCGGGTTTCGATTGTTTCTCTCGAGGTTTTGTGGTAGTTTTGGGCTTGTGTATGTCTGTGGGTTGTTAAAGGGTGTTTAGATGGTTTAATTTGGAGTTGAGAAACTTTTCCAATTGCTAGGGTTTTCTTTCCGCCGTCGCCCAGTTCCCTGGTTTAAAAATATGAATTTTCTTTGTTTGTGTCGACACTTTTCTGCTGGTGTCGACACTTTTGCTCTCTGCATATGTTGCCTAGACTCTCGGTTCTTTTGTGTCGACACCTCTGCTGTTTGTGTTGACACATTTTTTATTTGTGTCGACACCTTTGCTGTTTGTGTCGACACCTTTTCTGTTTGTGTTGACACTTTTACTGGTTGTGTTGAACCCTCTTTCTTTGGTCGTATTGGGGCCTTTGGAGTTTCTTTTGGTCTTGTTGGGCATGTGTGGGTTCGTGTTGGCTGTGTTAGGCGTGTGTGGTTCCGTGTTGGTCGTGTTGGGCTTGTGTGGGTTCGTGTTTGTCGTGTTAGGCGTGTAGGAGTTCGTGTTGGCCCTGTGGGAGTCCGTGTTGGCCATGTGTTGGTCTGGGTTATGATGTGTTGGTGGTTGAGTCCTTGGTTTCCAATTGGTATTCAATGGTATTCAGTTGATTGATTATGGGATTAATCAACTGAAATACTGTTGGATTTCTTTCGGGGTTCGGTTGGTTGTGTGGTGGCTTCGGGAGTCGAGTCATGGCTTTGGGTGTTGGTTTAGGTGCCATCCTCAAGGTGACATGCATGGGTAGATGTGGTTGTGCTGCACAATAGGGTGCGTGGTGTTTGTTTTTCATTGGATGTGGGGTGTGTTTGGGCCCGTGGCACCTTTGGGGAAAATGTGGTGTTTTGTGACCTCATGGTTTGAGGAATTTAGTGTTGGCCTTCGGGTTAGGCTTAGTTTTATGGGTTGTTGGTTATCCTTATGAGTGGATGTCGAGTTTTGGCGGGTGGCATCATGATGTGAAGTTATATATGGCTATGTGTGTTTATAACTGGCTATGTGCATTTATAACTCTAGTTTATTTATGTACGAATTATGTAAGTGGATTACAAAGCTTGATGCCGTTACGTGTAATGTGGTTTATGCTTTAAAACTCAGAGTTTTATTAGGCATGTATGTGTTGGATCTGTGGAGCGCGTGCGTGTGGTGCGTGTGGTATGTTTTATGCATTTAAATCTTGGTTTGGCTATGCATAGGTGTATGGAATGGATAGATGAATATGTGGTTCTGTGAATGTTAGCTCTGGCAGACGGTGTGTTCGATAGGGCTACGGTCCCTCGGTGAAAATCCGTAAAGGTGTATTCGATAGGGCTGCGGTCCTTGGGTGAAAGTCCGTAAAGGTATATTTGGTAGGGCTAAAGTCCTTCGGTTAAAGATCGTAAAGGAGGGTTCGGTATAGCTGAGGTCCTTCGGTTGAAGTCCGTAACGGTACATTGACGGGGGTTGCGGTCTATCGGTGAAAATTTGAGAAGGTACATGGATTGTATGAATTGCATTATGGAACGGATAAACTAATTTCAAATTATTTTTAAGAGTCGTGTGAATCGCGATCTAAAGATCGTTTTCAAACTATTTTCAAGGCTCCTGTTAGTGAGTCTAACATGGTTATTATCCTCGCTTTCCCTTGTTTGTGAAAATCATTTTGAAGGCTTGAAAGAGAGTCTAAAAACTGCACTTCGTTTTTCTAGCATGTTTAGCTTATATTGCATGTGTTGTCTAGTTTCTGCTGAGCTTTGGTTTACGATGTGAGATTTGATTTTCTTTTCAGGTGCCGGTCACGTAGGTTTATTTGGGGTTGCTGGAGAGGTGAAAGAGCTGTAGTCTTCCTTTTTGCTAGTTTTAAACACGTATGCTGTCACATGTTTTTCGGTGTTAGAACCGTGTAATGTAAGCTGTTTGGTGACTATATACAATGCATATATGGTTTATTTTGAGAGTGTATTCTCGGGTTGGGTATTATGTTTGGTGTTCGCAGGTGTTTCACATGACCCGGAGTTTGGGGCATAACAAAAATATTGTGCTACAGACGTACCGATAGTGTATCCAGTTCCATCAAACACTGTGAACTAAAGCATATATTCTATAAGAACCAATAATCTGATTTTCTGTGTATAAGTCAAACTCTATATACCGATTACATACTCAGCAGAATAAAAAATACTCACGCACAATATTAAATAAATAATAAAATGCATATATTTGCTCATGAAAATTCTCATAAAATAAAAAAGATAACTTTATTAATAAATAAAATTAAATATCAAAACCCAAAACATGGTTTTTAGGGCCTAACACTATTTACAGAGGAGACCAAGGAGGGAGGCTAACGGTCATGAAGATAATTCGAATTAGGACATTCTGTCCGAAAGCAAGTACGTTCGCCCGAACAGAGTTTGAACTGAAGCATTTTCGTCTGGAGGCCTAATGAGTTCGTCCGAACAAAAATCGAATAGAATGTTTTCTGTCCAAACGCAAGTATGTCCATCCAAATAGATTTTCATTAGAAGGTTTTTCGTCCTAACGCCCAATGAATCCGTCTAAATGGAAGTACAACGGTCTGATTTTGAAGAGTCACGAGGTCTGACAAATTTATGATGACGGTTGGGAATTGTCAGGCTTTTTAAATTCCGT
Source organism: Heliamphora pulchella (assembly GCA_032270985.1). Lineage (NCBI taxonomy): Eukaryota > Viridiplantae > Streptophyta > Magnoliopsida > Ericales > Sarraceniaceae > Heliamphora > Heliamphora pulchella. Next base: position 5,609 of record JAULJZ010147155.1, on the reverse strand, counting down.
CTAGACGCAGGTACTTTCGTCTGGATGGATTTGACTTGGTCATAAATGTGGTCGACGCGTGATAGATTGACAGTTAGGGCCGTTGGGATTCAAATTCATTTAGATGCTCTTGAATCCGTCCAGACAATTTCTTTTAACAATTCTTGCTCTAAAATTATCTAAGAAAATAAAATGGGTTCCCTCCGAGTAGGGGTAAGTTTACCGTCTTCTACCGGACGTGGAAATCGATCAGTTAGTTGGGTAGGTGGGGTCCAGGAGTTCGACAGCAAGATCAATAGAAATGATTTCGACACATGCTTTTATCCACTGGCCATTGGCCATGATGTATTTACTGGATCAAGGATTTAACAGCTAATAGGCACCGTGAGGATAGACATGAGTCACCACAAATGGTCATCCCACTAGGACTATAGTTTTTCAAGAAAAAGTTGTAGTTTGGAATTAAATAGTCATACCTTTTGCTTAGGCTCGAAAGACTTATGATGGATATGTTTATCATGGAATACTTTCGTCCAGGTCTTATAGGTACGGGAATTTTCATAGGCATCATTGCGGATTTCCTCAAGTTCACTAAGTTGAAGCTTACGGTAGGCACCGGCATTGGTCATTTCAAAGTTAAACATTTAAATGGCCTAGAGTGCACGGTGTTCTAGCTCTATTTCATCGACTATAAAGTAGTCAAAATTCTGTGATAGCTGCTGTGAAGCATGGAAGATGTTTAGATGCAGGTTCATCTTTTTAAATGACACATCCATTATCTTGATCCGACAATTTATACAAGCGTTGGCTGTAGCCAAGAAGGGTCGTCCGAGGATGATAGGGGTCTATCTCCATAGGTTTTAGTCTGGCTCGATGTCTAGAACTATGAAGCCAACAGGAAAGAGGAATTTATTGACTTTGACAAGGACAGCCTTGATGACTCCACATGGAACTAACTGACCGATCAGCTAACTAGAGAGTGACTGATGTAGGTTTTAGCTCACCTAAGCCAAACTGTTCGTACACCGAGTACGAAAGGAGGTTAACACTAGCTCCTAGGTTAAGTAAGGCACGGTTGATTGAGTGATTGCTAATGACACAAGATATGGTAAGAGTCCCTAGGTCTTTGAGCTTGTGAATGGTGTCATGACTAAATACAGAACTAATGTGCTCGGTGTGGAAATTTTTCTTGGAAATATTGGTCCTCGTCTTACGCTTTTTAGTACAAAGATCTTTTAGAAACTTGGTGTAAAAGGCGACCTATTTTACTACATCTAACACGGGTAAGTTGATCTTGACTTACTTGAAAAGCTCTAGCATGTCATCTATGGAAGCTCCCTTTTTACTGAACAGCGATGGCCTATCAAGGCACGTCGGGAGTGGAGCTCAAAGTCTAGATGGAGGTATAGGTGGAGTCATCAGTTACTCTCGAGAAGGAGTAGGTGAAGGGGTAGGTGCACCAACAGATGCCAATGACGTAGGAGGTGAGATAGGGGATCGGTCTTAAGAGCCATCAGACGACTCTGGGTCTCGAGGGATTGTAGGAGGTACTATCTTTTTAAGACGGGTCTAATTCTCGACCATTTCAAAGGGTCACGACAATGCGTGTTCGTGGTATACACCACTGGTAGGTGCATTCTCTACGATAAACTGTCCTTTAGGATTAGTCATAAGCTAGCTAGGTAATTTACCGTCCTCTGGACGGTTCAGGTAGCTACTAGTTATTCGACTTGGGTCTCCAACTTAGCTATGGACTAGGAGTGAGAACTCAAGGTTGCGTTCTCATGTCCAGTTCTTGCAGGGTGTAATACTTTCTCCTCAAATGATGTGTTTCGAGGAGGGGCCAGAGGAGCTTGCTGTGGAACAGGGGATCTATAGGCCGGAGGGTTGTAAGCATTAGGGTATGCGGGCCTACGAGGAGGAGGGCCTGGAAGATTACGTGTATTGGGTTATTGCCACCAAGATAAGTTTGGGTGATTTCTCCATCCCGGGTTATATGTGTTTAAGAATGGGTCATTACCCAGTTGGGAGAAATTTTGTGCCACATTAACTTGTTCTTGCACAAACTAAGGGTATTGTGCAGTGGTTGGGCAACCAGTAACACAGTGAGCCAAGCTGGCACACAATGCATGTAACGACCCTGCTCGGACTCTAGTAGTAATGACAAATAGTTCACAAGGCCATAGAACACGGGAGAGATTCAGAACCCTAACTCGAACCGAAAACCCCAAGTTCGACCCGAAAATCCTAAAAAGGTCCAAAACATAAGCAATAAAACCCTAGCACCCAAAGAGTCTCCTAACATTCTAAATGAAGTAAAAATCATGAAATAATAAATTAAAAATCGAAAATTCTCACAAATAGGATAAAATGACCATTTTGCCATTAGTACAGCAAAAAGCCTTAAAACCCAAATTTTGACATATGGATACCCTAAATCAAGGATTTAAGTACAATTATGTAGTAAAAGACAAAATAACATTAAAAGTGCCAAAAATGCCCCTTAGTGACCGACCACCTTGGAGGATGTGCCAAAAAGTGACTTTTTTCTTCTTTTTAACTTTAAATGATGAGAAATTCATTAAATGAAGCATTATGATGATCCAAAACTTGTTGGATAATTAATATATCTAATAATGTAGTGTTATAAGTCAACAAAAGTAAACAAATTATTATTGAAATTCATACACAACAAAATAAGTCAAAAAGCCCTATGTTGTCAAAATAACTTAATTTGACTTAAAAGACTACATCTATTCAATCAATTGCTATGAAAACTATGATAATACATAGAAATACTGTATTTCTCATAAACATACAAAAATAATAAGTCTCGGTAAAAAAAGACAACAAAAAGATACATCAAATTAACTTTTAATGCATTTTCTTGCACAATAAGGACACGAAAACCGAGACAAATCCCTTGATTGATGGGGGATCAAATTTTATCCCCCCAAATGGACACCTAGATACTTTTAGCTTCACCAAATCTGAATTCTAGCCATCACAACTCACATCAACTCAAATCAAACTCAAAGCCTCATTTAATGAACTGAAGAAAAAGAAGCTTCTTGTGTACTTTTTGTCCCCTATGTGTTCCCTAGATTTGCCAATATAAGGAGAGCCAAACAACCTCTTCTCTACGTGATATTTTCGGCCAAGGAGAGGGAAGAAACCAGAACACTTTGTTCTTGAGGGTTTGGGAGAGTTTGAGGAAGAAGAAAGAAGGAGAAGGAAGAAACCGAGGCGGATTTCGAAAGTCCAAACTCATCCTCCACCTTTCATTGATCTCTCAAAGAAAGTAAGTAAAACCTCTAAACCTTGTATCTAATATCTCTCAAAACATCCCCTCAACACACCCCTTAAGCCCCTCAAAAATCATGAACCGAAATCAAACCGAAAAGGCATTGTAGTTGGAAACCTAGGGGCTGTTTTGATTATGAATGATATGAGATGTTGTTGTATATTGTTATCTTTGAGTTTGATAATCTCTAAGTATGCTGGAGCCTTGATATTAAAGTTAGAATCACAATCATGCGAAGAAATGGAACAAAAACATGACATGACACAAGTAGAAGACCCAAACCCTAAGAGGCTTGATTTTCCAAAACTTTGATGTTTCTGCCCTAGGATTTGAAATACCATACCTCAATGTAGCAAATTGATCAAAGATTGATTTTTCTGTCCATAGTTATATTTTTTTGTTATCTTTCATTCAAAGTTTGTTGCAACTCATTTTCATAACCAGAACTCAAGATATTACAATTTTACCAAAGAGTGTCATTTTCTGATCAGTCAACAGTACTGATTTGAGAACCCTAGTTTAGAGTGTGATCCAAACTTTGGTCAAAACATGGAAGTTGTAGAAAACATGTATATCTATCTACACACCAAACCGGAGAACAAAATATTGAGGTTTGATAGGTCAAAAACCCCTTTGAAAGTCTCTGTTGATTTTCAGCCCTTGAGGAACATTCTGTCACATATTTTTATATGGCACAAAACCCCTATTTTTAGTGATCTATTGCAAAAGTGCTCTACATAAACTTTGTAGCTAACATATTGATGTATTTTCTGTCCAAACATCAGACCTTAAAGCCTCGGGATGGTACCCCAAAGCCGTTTTAAACCTTCTGTCCAAAATCGGCTCTGTTGAGTTTTGGTGGCTGGCAGAACCTACTTTTTAAATTAGCCAAAACGTCTAACTTGTTTCAAACAAATACCCTTACCTCTAAACATGAAAATTGTAGGGAACTTGTTAAAGTAGAACATAGTAAACAATGGGCTCATTTGGACTTCATTTGATACCCCAAAACTGAGAACAACATAAGCTAGTTTTTGGTAAAAATCTGAAATAAATGTTGAACCATTTTTGCTTAGAATGAAATGTTCACCCCTTTGCCTTAGGTTTTGGCCTTTGTGATAAACATGAGACTTGTAGGACATATTTTTATCTAAATGGTGTATAAAAATCATAGCTTAGTTCCAAGTCTAGATACCCAAAAACTTTGTCACCCCTTTTAATTTAATACTTGATTTTAACCTTAAAAGTTGCTAAGTGTGGTTTGAGAACCCTTTGCTATGAGACCCTAGTTTTTGTAAGATAGTTGATTGAATTAGTCCATTAATGTTTCTAAGTAAATGTATGATGATTTAGAACCCATGCAATCATGTTGAACCATATCTTGTGAATTGTAGCCTTTGCCTCACATACTTGTACTTTATGCTTTGTGCGTTATACTATGAATCTTGCCATGCCATGAATTGTTGCACTTGATATCAATGGTATACATTATGAGCATTGTCATTTGCATCTTGGCATGTTGCAGTCCATCTGTACAAACCGTTGTTGGGATGGGCTGTGTTGAATTTGTCGTTCTTGGTTTTGTATCTAGGGCGTCCCTGGTTGCTATTTTTCAAAAATATTTTGGGATGTATTCCCCTTGTACACCCTAAGTTTGTCCCTAGTGTTACAAAATTGGTTTTTACACCCTAGGTACGTCCCCGGTGTTTGAAATGGTTTATGGATATTATCGGGCACCATAGGTTCGTCGCTAGCATTCTGATTTCGATAGTTTAGTTTTTGGGTAAGTCGGAGAGAGCCTAATTCGACTGACCTAATTCCACTGCGGTGGTAAGTCAGAGAGAGCCCAATTATGGCTGTCCTAAATCCCTAATCCTGGTTCTTTGCTTTGGGTAATTCAGAGATAGCCTAATTCGGCTGACCTAATCCCATTTGGTGATTCGGAGGCCCTAATTCGGCTGACCTAATCTCACTACGGTGGTAAGTTGGAGAGAGCCCAATTTTGGCAGACCTAAACTCCTCACTTTGGTACTTTGTATAATGTGAACATTTCTTGAAATTTCTTAGACTTTGGGTTGACACCGGCGCATCACGAGTCTTAAGGTGGGACTTGCTTGCCCAAATAGGGATGGATAATTATACTGGTTGGTCCGCCCCCACGCCGTTGCCATTGACTAAAACAGCTATGGCATGAAGCCCGATGACGTATTTACTATTCGTAACGAAGCGCGATGATGGCATTGGTGATCAAGTCCCATTAAGTCTAATCTGGTGATTCCCGGCGTGGAATTCCTGTTCTTTTCTGGGTACATTTTGGGTTAGGCAT
>JAULJZ010147144.1:0-10414 GCA_032270985.1 Heliamphora pulchella | reverse complement strand
TCTGGCAATGACTTGGGCAACAAGTTATCGATGGTTTGGTACAACTTCATTGGTTTTGAAGGTTTCTGGTGGTTTTTGAAGGTCGAGTTCAATTACCGAGCTTGGATCACTTCCCGAGGATCGAATTGAGACACCATTCTAACTGTTATCATCATCGAATTCTCTTAAGATTGGGTGGGGTCAAATTGGGGTGTCTATAGGCACCAAAACAACGGAGACTATCTAAAAGTTTTTGAGTCAACACCAAATGAAGATGAGTTGACTCTAAAAGTCCAAAGGCTAACTGTAACTTTCTGAGTCGACAGCAACCAATTATGAGTCGACACCAAAGTCTCACCTGGAAATCTGAAGAAATAAACTAGGTCGACATCAAATGATTCATGGGTCGACACCACTGTGTGGGTGAGGTAAAAGCAGAAATTGGTTCGACACCAACGAAGAACTGAGTCGACATAACAACTTGAAGAACAAAGCTATAGATATTTTGTGTGGATGCAAAATGGTTTTGAGTCGACACCTGCGACAGATTTCAAATCTCACGCTGATTCCAACGGTTGTATTTTAGAGCATTAATTGCCTCCACCAACCCACCAACAGTCATTTACTTCAGATGGCTATATAAGAAGTTAATTTTTAGAGCTTAGAAGATCTGGATACTGTTCTATTGCTTGAATCAAAAGTTCAAAATCTTCAAGAAAGCATTTACTGGTTATTAAACTCCTCCAGCTGATTTCTCTATCTTTGTTCATTTATTTCTAATCACTTGTAAAGAGTGTGAGTGATTGAATCTTTGATTCATATACATTTATTGTAATAGATGGTGAGTCACCATTGATCCTTTAAGAGAATGTGTGATACTCTTTAAAGAAGAGATCAAGAGAGATTATAAAAAATAGGGATTATTTTGTAAGATCTTCTTGAAGCTATAAAAGGTTTTTGAATGCACCTGTGAAGTATTCGATCCTAGTAAATATTCTCAAGGAGAGTCTTGAGGAGTGAATGTAGGCTTAGAAGAAACTGAACCAATTTAAATCTTGATGTCTAGTTTTATTTCTCTCTCTCTCTAACTTCTTTAATTTTTTTATTACTTTATTTCTTAATATACTTGCTATATTTGTCTAAGAAATTAAAAAGTTTTTGAAAAAGTTTTTAAAATTGTTATTATTATTTTAAAACCAATTTATCCCCCGCTTGGGTTGCTTGAACTAACAATTGGTATCAGTGCTTGGGTTCTTATTTTTTATTTAATTGTGTAAGAGTTTCTATGACAACCACTAGTATTTGACTTATTCAGCTAGAAGGTCAGTCCACCAAAAGACCTCCTTTATTTAATGGAACAAATTATAATTATTAGAATGTTAGAATGAGAATCTACATTCAAATCGTTGACTATGACCTATGGAGAGTTATGATGAATGAACCAAAAACACCTATCAAGACTGTTGAAGGAGCATCTGTCCCTAATCCTAAGAGTGAATGGACTGAGACTGATATAAGAGAGATACAAAAAAATGCTAAGGCTACTAACATTCTATATTGCTCTCTTGACATAAATGAGTTCAATAGGATCTCCACCTATGACACTGCTAAAAAGATTTGGGATAGACTTGAGGTTACCCATGAGAGAACCAACCAAGTCAAAGAATCAAAAATAAGTATGCTTGTTCATAATTATGAATTATTTAAGATAAAGCATGATAAAACCATTTCAAAAATGTTCACTAGATTCACTGATATCATTAATGGACTAAAATATCTTGGCAAGGTTTACTCTAATGCAAAGATGGTGAGAAAAATCCTAAGATGCATGCCTAAGAGTTGGGATGCTAAAGTCACTGCCATTCAAGAAGCTAAGGATCTCACTACACTTAGCTTGGAGGAGCTTCTTAAATCACTCATGACTCATGAGATGAATATCAAGATGGACGATGAAGATGGCAACAAAAAGAAGAAGGGAATTGCTTTTAAATCTAACAACCTTGATGATGATTCTGATGAAGACTCCACAAGTGATGAGAATGAAGATCTAGCTCTCGTCACAAGAAAGTTCAAAAGATTTCTTAGAAATAAGAAACAAGGAGGAAAGGGATTCTTCAAGAAGGATGGGCATAAAGGTAAGCTTAACAAGTTCAAAGGAGAATCAAGCAAATTTAAGTGTTCGCAAGAAATATGAGATCATATGCATTGAATGTAAGAAGTTTAGACATATGAAAGCTGATTGTCCCCAACTTAAGAAGTATTTCAAAAAGGGGTTCAAGAAAGCAATGTTGGCTGCATGGGGTGAGAGTGAGGATAACAGCTCTGAGGATGAAAAGGAAAAAGAAGAAGTAGCTAACCTTTGTCTCATGGCTAAAGAAGAAAATGAGGTAATCAATGACTTTTTTAAAGATGAACTTCAAGTTGTTTTTGAAGATTTGCATGATGAATTAAGAAAAATAGGTGCTAAGAATTTTATTCTTAAAAAGTTGGTTCTTTCCTCATCGTGTAAAATTAAAACTTTAAAAAAAGAAAAACTTTTGCTGTTAAAACAGATTTTGTCTTTGAAATATGAAAACCAAGTTTTAAAAGAAAAAGTTGATGATCATGCAAAAACTGTGTATAAGTTTACTCTTAGGAAAGAAAACTTAGACAAACGTCTTGGAATGCAAAAATGTGTTTTTGATAAAGCTGGTATTGGAAACCAACCAAAGAAGAAATAAGATTTTTTAGCAATATTTTTGTTAAAGCATTCTCAAATCATTCTAAGGCTACTAGTTTTCATTGTTATGAGTATGTACACATTGTTACATATTGACCACATAGAAAATTCTTTGATTTACCTATTAAAAGGGTTTGTGTTCCAAAGGAAACACATCCACGTGAAACTAACACCAAAGGACCTAAGAAAGTTTGGGTACCAAAAATCAAAACTTGATTTTCTTTACAGGTGTGTCTCAAGTCCTCATTCAAGGAAGGAATGTGGTATCTTGATACTGCCTGCTCAAGACACATGACATGTGACAAATCAATGTTTGCATCCCTCAAGCCTAAAGATAGTGGATTTGTGACATTTTGTGACAATAGCAAAGACAAAATCATAGGAATTGGTTGTAATGGTAAAATACATTCCCCTTCTATTGAAAATATTTTGCTTGTTGATGGTTTAAAATATAACATTCTTAGCATAAACAAACTTTGTGACAAAGGCCACAAAGTTGTCTTTGATCATGCTAAGTGTGTTATTAAAAACTCAATTGACAATAAAGTAATTTTTGAAGGTCATAGGTATTAAAATTTTACACTTTCAATCTAAATGACCTTTTCAAAAATGACACAAAGTGCCTAGCTGCCTTGAGTGATAGTAGTTGGTTGTGGTATAGAAGACTTGAACATGTTTACATGAACGTGATTTCAAAATTTTTGAAAAAAAAATTTGGTGATTAGTGTAACATCCCGAACCCGGGAACCCACAAACTCAACCCAATATCTTAAACAACCATAATAAAAAATATATATATTTTCTTCTAACAATTTACATATGCGTTACAAAGGCCAAACAAGATTCATAAATTTCAAGAGTTCATTTACAACATATAATATTACAATCATCCAGGTTCACTTTCTTCACAATCATGCTGTAATGTAAATACAAATGAAAAATTAGATCTTCCCCCTGCCAGTTTTTCACATGCATCATTTGCCCTGATATTGCCCCAGATCCTCGAAACCTGAAACGGTTTGGATATACATACATGAACCGAAACTCATAGGATAAATATTAATCAAGTGTTATGCAAGATTTGTGAGGTGTGATGGGTGCAATCGAAGTAAATGCAAGTTTCACCAAATTATATATATATATATATATATATATCCACGCACATACTCACGCACACCCATTTGTTCTTTCCAAAAACTCTTTTCAAAATATTCATTTCATTCACATAAAATCGTATTAATTTCTCATCATCCAGGTTTTTCGCAAAAATCATATCACATTATAAACCGGCGTCGGGTGCAGTTTATAGAAATTCCTCCCTATTACTTTCCAATAGGCTACTCATAGCCATTGGGTAATAGATAGCTCTATAACTCACCACAACGCAACCACAACTAATGAACCGGTATCGGGTGCAACTTATAGAAACCCCTCCCTATTAATTCCGAATAGGTTACGCGAAACCATTGGATAATAGATAACTCTATAACTCACCACGAATCCGGGAGTCCAACCCACAAATCTGGGAGTCCAATCCACAACTGATTTCTCTCCCAATAATTTTCACACTTTATTATTTGATACACATCAAATCTCCTTTTTCATTTTTCTCATCAAATTCCATTTGAGCATTCAAAATTCTTTTTATGTCATATGCATCATAACCCCAATATATTATGTCTCACATATCACATCTCATTTACCCATTTCATAGAGTATCAACACAAAACTTATCAAATAAAAATCATTTCGTTTTTAAGAAAATGATGCACCCATCATATGCATGTATAATTACATTAGACATTCATATTTTTTTCCAAAACTAGGAATTTTAAGAAATAATCATACCAAATCACATCCCCCAAAGATCCATTTTTATAAGCCAATATCCATTAAAACTTATTCAAACCAACACGATTCAAACGAAACAAATTATAAGTTCAAAACCCTTTTCAAATACACCAAACTGAGGGTTTAACTAATGTAATGGATAATCCAAAAACTAGGTTTAAAGTTCTCAAAGGTCAAACCTTTAGGCAAACATCAAAAATTTTAAAAAATACCTAGACCGATCGATCGATGAAGAGACCGATCGATCGGTCTCTTGCGTGCACAAGAGTACCGAGAACACCAAAAGACCACTCGATAGACCGATCGATCAGTCTATCGAGCTGTCCTGTTCCAGGCCCTTTTTAAGACAAAAACTTGATTTTTAATACTAACAAGCCTTGTAGCACATTTTTAAAACCTTTTAGATAAGAAATAAACTTTAAAAAGAGAGATGAACCATTTCCAAACCTCCCTCGGGGGGCCTAAGTTTCTGGGTGGAGCAAAAACAATCCAAAAATCCATTTGTACTCTATTTTCTTAAAACCATGGATAGACATTTCTTAAAACCCCAAAGTTCACAAATTATTTTATTCTTTTCTTTTAAAACTTCACCTTATCAACTCATTCAACGATTCAACACTTTCATTTCACATTTCCATGAAACCAACCCACCATCATCAATGTATAAGAAAAATTATATCTTTATACTTCCGAGACTTCCTCTCATTTGTGCCAACCTCTAGCTTTTCATCAACAACTCATATTCAGGTAATCAAAGATACCCATACAAAAAAAATCCCTATCGATTCATACTTCTCTTTATATCACATATCACACTTCACTAGGGTTTAATATAGTTTCAAAAACTTCAACACAAATCATAGTAAACCACAAAGAGTAGTCAAGATCCTACCTCAAAGAAAATCTACCATCAAGATTCAAGCCCCGCGTGAGCTCTAATTCGCTAAAGCTCAACACACGCAACTTCAAGGGAGCTTCTAGCGCCTACCCATGCTCTCCAATGGCCGCTCGTGCAAGGAAACGGCAATATCTCCAACTCCCACGAACATGGAAACCCTCAAGAACCCTCAAAGATTAAACCCTATCTCGCTCCCAAGCTTTTAGAGAGAGAGGAGAGGAGAGAAAATGAGGATTTCAGTCCAAAAACCGAGATTTATAGCCTCTGCCCATCACAGGCCGATCGATGCTTCGCGGGACCGATCGATCAGTCTTTCGCGACTACACTGTTAGTCCAACTTTGAACGAGCATATCTCTTTCATCCGAACTCCAAATAGGGTCGTTCTTGTGCTCAAATCGAAGTACCGGAAGTCTACTTTTCAATGGTTCAAACCTCATACTAGGATTTAGTTTGTACAAAATGTTATGGCCAATTTAGTGAAGGTATGTCACTTTCTTTCACACACTTTTCGCATATTTTTGTCCGAATGTCCATTAGAGCCTCATATTCTCCTTCTAACATATCTTTCATGCGTATCCAAGCTCAAAATATCATCAAGCTTAAGTTTTCAATGGTTACTCCATCAACACTTAATTATTTCTAAAAAAGAACGGGTCAGGGTCTCACAACTCTTCCCCTTTTAAAGAATTTCGTCCTCGAAATTCAATTATGAAGCTCAAGCCAAAAACCACCCCATCAATCATAAAATCAAGATCCAACTCCCATTACCAAAGCTTCGAGACATATGTTTCACCGAACTCACGAAGTCACACTTTTCACATCTAAACCTTATTCTTGTTCTGCCGATCAACTGATGACCACCCACTTAATATCACATCACCGTGCTATTGATGCTGACAAGACGCTCATCCATGATCAACAGCATAGACACCCATTTTCAGAGAAAAACTCGCTTAATCCTCCTGGAATACACAAGAACGTTTTTCCTCTGAACCTTCGTCCTCTAGTCCATCCTCTCGTCAATCATAATTCTCACCCTGTGTTAAATTTGTTGCTGTGATGCTCGGTTGATTATGTAGCAAGTTGATCATGTGGAGTCTTGCCTTGGATAATGGAGTGGTACTACAATTTTGAAAGATGTGTTAGAATATCCACTAACCCACTCAAACCTAATTATACGTCTCGTGTAACAGCTCGCCACCACACAACTTAATACCTCACCCTCAAACCATTGGTTCTAAATTTTCAGATCAATTTCAAACCAAACATGATCACTGTCATTCGGCGTCAACCCCAAACTTTAATACCAACACATACATCGATTCTCAAAATCCACAATAGCAAAGTTCCCAAGCCTAAGGCTTATTCGTCAAGTAACCAATCAAAACATGTCTTTTACTCTTAGCAACATCTTCTTATATAAAACTCATCACAGTCTTCTCATTCCACTGAGAGCTAAAGGTGTAACCATATCCTACATCATCGAGCACAAACTGCACATAACGGTTCACAATCCACCGTTAATCACTGCAGAGAGGACTTTATGCCTCAATACTCCCTCTCTTCAGCAAGGATAAATATTCCTGATCTACCAACCCCATCTCCTAGGGAACACAACCACACACACATACACTTACATGGTAGAGAAAATAAACTCTATCCTGAAAACCCACAACGAATTCAGTTCTCCAAGCACCTGACTCCAGTAGTATCCATCCTTTAGGCATAACTCACGGATCTCCCCAAAACAACCAAATTAAGAATCAACCAACGGTTTCAACTGTTTCACTAAACCAAGGTGGAATAGTCCGCATACGGCCACTATTTATAAGACAACCATATCTTCTTCCTAAGAAAGAAACAACCAATCAGAAATCATAACCCAACCTCAACGTCTTGTCATGCCTCATTCACACACACGCGAACTTCGTCAATCCCCATATTCCGTATAGCACATCCCGTTGTGCTAGAACTTCACATTACAAGGTTGTACTTCATTATCCTAACTCCCATTAGGCAAATTACAGCCACGTCACAGCCTCGAGCCCAACGTCTGAGCGACTCACATAGAAAGCGCACGACACTAGTCAAGAAAATCTCGATCCTAAAACCTTCCACCCAAAGTTACTCATAACTCCCACAACCATACAGACGCCTTCTACACTTCCGCTCCTTGGGTACACACCTATCGCCAACACCTTAACACATGGTTTCTTCCTTATTGTTCTAGGCCATCCGAGCTGCTCAATACATTGCTGAACCTTATTATTCCACACTTCGTCCTTCTGAGCGAACAACATACCTACCTTTAAACCCAAGGTCGAATACAATCATCCTTCAAACATTTCATATCCAAGAAACACCGTCTTAACATCGAGCCACCCACATAATTGAACCCTTCTACGGTTCTTTCAAACCCCCTACACCCAGCACGATCCCGAAACATGATCTCATACTCACGAGGATAATAATTAAATCGCGGATCTGCATTCTCGGAGGATTCTCACCACATACACAACTCAATCATTGAATTTTCCTTAAGATCTCTCTCTCTCAAAGAGAACTAAAACTACTGGCATTCCATGCAATCAAATTACATTTCCAGAAACCTCACCCAGATGCTCGGGTTTGCAACGAACTCCTCAAGAAACCACAGGTAAATGAACCCACACTCATACGATCCCAATGCTTTATTCCTATCAAGGAGAATAATCATACTGGTTAATCAACCACAAAATATTCCTCCAACTAGGAAAAACTACAAATTAGCTTTAGGCTCTTACTCCATGCCATTACCTCTTAGGATTACCATATATAATGAATATATTTCTCGTCACACCAGATCTTCACCGTTTATCCACTACTGCATAATGCCATACATATTCGCATCACTTTAGAGCATCTTTTCATAAGGTCGCGTTACACTAGCTCGATTCCCAAATGGTGGGTAATAACCAAACAATTAGGAAAAAAAAAATTACTACAGCCTCGAGCTCGCAACTCCAGTACACCCATCAGAAAACACAAAACATTCAACTGGGAACTCTTACCTCTTATGTCATTATATGTGCACCAGCAGCGCAAGGCAATCTAACCATGAAGGCAACTACACGCCACACAAACAAAACAATCCTCGCTTATCAACTTTAGACCAAAGACACCACCCTATCACTCGTTCCTTCAGGGTAACACGATACCATTACATCTAGACTTTAAGCCAAATACAAACCACCACTATTGTCCTCTTAAAGAATCTCTACACATTAACACATCATCTTAAAAAGACCGAGTCGACCACACTGGCAATATCTACGACATGCCCTTCAAATCTCACATACTCACGCTCTATTTCTTGCCATACATTATGTATTTCACCAAGTCTCCTAAGCTTGAGGATGACAACCTTAATCATAAAACCTTCCTCCGTCAAACTCTCCGAGCAAACTCGAATTATCATTCACCAATACACATATCTCTGTACTTACGCGTATATCATTCGAGAATCTATCTGTCGACAACATCTCTGATCCACATACTCACCATTGTACAACTTTTAACTTCTATCACAGAATGTAACTTGGCAACACATCTCAAAGAAAATCACTGGTCATCCTCAGACTTTCAAAACTATCAGACATCATGATAGCTACTAACAACATCTCATAGGGTAAGGAACACATCAAACACAGTCTATACTCAGACTTTCTAACACATCTTAGGCTGAAGATTATTACGCTCTCATCCACTATGCTCCCGTCCATACCCAATCTCGGGGCACACGGCTCATAACAAAGCACGGCTCAAGATATAGCACGGCTCATGACGTACATAATTCTCAATGCGCCCAAAATCGCACCTCATCCCCAACCACAATAAACAACCTCCCAGAGGTTTCACACAGCCCATCACATTCATTCATCAGACTACTGATAGGACAACACACAATGGACAACTACTACCATCACCCCAGCTCATATGGGTACAAAACATACCAAATAATCACTACTTGTCTCATGGGCTCACCCCCACCATGAATATTGACCACCCAGTCATATTCTCAAACCCACATCACCATCTGGACTTAACTCGTCTTAGTCCACACGGGCGTAACTCCTATAACGAGGATATCATAACTTCCAACTAGGTTAAACTCAATTTAACCTTCTACAACCATACTACACACTACCCATCACTTAGTCACGTCACACCAACACATAGTCACATACTGAGGAAAAGCCTTAAAGTGATTCAACAATCCGGGTAACTAATTTAGATTTCTCATAGAAAGAACGTCGGCCAAACGTTTTTCTAATTTGAACCCCAAAGTAGTTGATCGGACCCCCATTGGCACGTCATATCACCCCAAAACTTAACCTACATGCTCATATAAACATACAACATGTGCAAAATAATTTAATTACAAACCCATGCAAGCACACAATTCATGCCGTGTAGTGGTGCCTACTCTCATCAAACAACTTTCTTCGAAGGGTCATCCTAACTCCCCACGGCTCCTAGGTATTCGAACCTAGAGCTCTAACACTATTTGTAACGTCCCAAACCCGGGAACCTGCAAACTCAACCTAATATCTTAAACAACCATAATAAAAAATAAAAAAAATATTTTCTTTTAACAATTTACGAATGCGTTATAAAGGCCAAACAAGATTTTTAAATTTCAAGAGTTCATTTACAACATATAATATTACAATCATTCAGGTTCACTTTCTGTACAATCATGCTATAATGTAAATACAAATGAAAAACTAGATCTTCCCCCTGCCCGTTTTTTACATGCATCATTTGCCCTGATATTGCCCCAGATCCTCGAAACCTGAAATGGTTTGGATATACATACATGAGCCGAAGCTCGTAGAATAAAAATTAATCAAGTGTTATGAATGATTTGTGAGGTGTGATGGGTTGCAATCGAAGTAAATGCAAGTTTCACCAATTTATATATATA
>JAULJZ010147123.1:0-10415 GCA_032270985.1 Heliamphora pulchella | reverse complement strand
GTACACCTACTGACAACTAATAAGATTTTTACCTGCAGCCCATGGAGCAAACTCCTAAGTAGACATTTTTTGAAGAGCAGTTCATTCGTCAGACATAGTTGTAACCTAGTTAGGATCAGTACATGCTTCTTTATAAGACTGAGGTTCAAAACACGCATGAATAGAAGTCAAAAAAGTATGATAAGACGATGAAAAACAAGTATTAGAAAAATCAAGTCTTACCAGTGGAGTGCGAGTACGCAATGGGTAGCGGCGTTCAGGAGGGTCAAGATACATAGAAGCAAAGGGAGCATGGCCAGAGCTGTAAGGTAATTGTGGGGGAGCAATCTGCCTGTGGGAATAAACTAATGGGAAAGGAAAGACATCAGAGGAGCGGGAGATGAGAGGAAAATCAATGGCATCAAGGGTAGAAGTAAACTCGTCACAAGGCACATCAAGAGGGAAAGGATCAACGCGAACTAAATCCTCTTTGGAGACATGAGCGTATTTTAGAGGAAAAGTGAAATAAGAAAGACGCTCAACGAACACCACATGACAAAAAACATATATCCGTTTAGAGACAGGATCATTACACTAATACCCTTACTACTGGAGACCATATCTTAAGAAGACACAGAGAAGAGTGGGCATTGAGTTTGTTTCGCTTGCGTTTGGGAAGAAGAACGAAACAAACTGAACCAAAAATGTGCAATAAGGAATAATTTAGAGATTGAGAAAACAATTTCTCATAAGGGAAGACCCCAAAAAGAAGAGGAGTAGACATGCGATTAAGAAGATAAATAACCGTAAGGATAGTTTTACCCTAAAATATAGCAGGAACAAACGATGAGAGAAGAAGAGAGCAAGTTGTATCAAGAATACACCGATGTTTGCGTTCAGCCTTACCATTTTGGGCTGGAATATCGGAGCAAGAAAATTGATGAATAGTGCCAAAAGAGGCTAAAAAATCTGTAAATTCTATTAAAAAATACTCCTCACCCAAGTCGGAACAAATAATCTTTATAGTGGTAGAAAATTGATTTTGGACTATAGAGTGAAAAGTGCAATAGATACGAAATAAATTAGATTTATGAGACATAAGGTACAACCACTGCACTCAAAATGTCACTAACTGACACTTTAACCCAACAAACAGATTGAATCAGAATTTTTAAACGTTCACTAAACAAATGACCTACCGAGAATGCCCAAGATAAAAAGAGTAAGAGTGTTGATCTAAGGAAAAAGAAGGCATGGCAGCAATAGGTGAAAGTGAAACTACTAGAGTGTGCAAGCTTTCCAAAAC
This sequence comes from Heliamphora pulchella, assembly GCA_032270985.1. NCBI lineage: Eukaryota > Viridiplantae > Streptophyta > Magnoliopsida > Ericales > Sarraceniaceae > Heliamphora > Heliamphora pulchella. The sequence continues at coordinate 9,130 of JAULJZ010147123.1, read as the reverse complement.
ATATAAATCACCAGCTCTACGCTCGGTCCCAATTTGCTTCTTGGATGTCCAATCCTGAATAACATAGCTAGAAGAAAAGAACAAAATATCAAAACTAGAATCAGAAAACTGACTAATAGATAATAAATTGGCAGACAACTGAAGTACATAGAAAACATCAAGAATAGACAAAGAATAAGATAAAGACGGGGCAATGGAGACAATACAAAAAACAAACATAGGAGAACCATCTGCAGTGCAAACAGTAATAGGGGAAGAGGAAGAGATACAATGACTAAAACTAGATAAATTTGACGTCATATGATGAGACAAATCAGAGTCAAAAATTCAAGTCGACGAGATAATACCTGAAAAATAGGAACTACGCAAACTTGAGTGAGAAGTAGTCAGAGAAGCGTGTGACTGAGTCCAAAGTCTAACGAGAGGCCGACGTGAGGCCGACGTGGTCGTCAGTGGAAATCTAAGGTCTACTACAGGTTGGTTTGAACTAAGATTTGGTCAGCAATGATACAGGGAAGGTCGGCGATGATCAAAAAGTGATCGGCGATGGTCAACGGTGGTCGGCGACGCCTGTTGATGGTCGACAAGAGGTTTTTGACAAAGGGTTTCAACTTCGGCTTGTGACTAGGGTTTGCAGCTAGGATTTGCAACTAGGGTTTGCAGCTAGGGTTTGTGACGTGGTCGAGGAAGATCGACAAAGGTCAGAGAGTTATCGGAGATGGTCGACAGTAGTCGGCAATAGTTGACGGTGGTCGGCAATTCTTGTTGATGGCTGACAAGAGGTTTTGCTATGGAGATCGGCGACAAAGGTTCATTTAGAAAATTTGCAACTGGGTTTTTGATTAGGGTTCAAAACTTCTCCAGCGAAGTACTTTTTCAACGATGATTGGGGTTTCAACCCTGCTCTGATACCATGATAGCAAAAGATGAAGAGAAATATATTATTGCAATTAATGTAAAAGCATAACTATTAATGACAGGATACAAGATGTATATACAGACCAGAATCCCTAGAAACCCTAATAATTAATAAAGGACTAAACTATCCTTGGACACCAAATAAAATAACCAACAAAAAAATAGATACATAAGCATACTTCCACGCATAAATATACTCTCACATTCAGAAATAACTCTGTAATGACGATACGTGCATGCATATTAATTGTGAAGCACCAAATCAAATCAAATTTTCCAAACCAAAAAACAAATTAGATACATAAACATACTTCCACGCATAAATATACTCTCACATTCAGAAATAACTCTGTAATGACAATACGTGCATGCATATTAATCGTGAAGCACCAAATCAAGGAAAGGTCATGCTTTCTACTAGCTAAGCTCTAAATATCTAGTCCACATACATAGTCAATTGAGCATTGAAGAGACCATGTGTAACCAAAAATAAAATGATGGAATAAAATTACCATAGCAAAGCCGCGGGAAACTTTTGCTTGAAAGAAAGAATCATGTGCTTCAGACACATGTATGCTGAGCAGACGAGATGTAGGGTACACTCTAGAGCAAACTGAGCAAGCTGCAGTGTGTCGTGCATTGTAGTGATCCTCAAAGCCATCTAAAGAATGCAGAAGAGCACCACAACCAACAATTGGACAAAATATTTCCCTGCCAGACATTAGTTTTAGCAGAGGTAAGTCATTTAGTATGAACATGCAGGCACTGTAAGTAAACAAATGGATACAAGGAAATTGAGTCGGTTCTTTATTTATTCGTTTGAAAGAAGGGCAAAATATATCTCTGTCTCACACAAACAAGAGGAATCAAATTAAAGTTTAAAACAAATATGTTCTGCAATCAGATACCTTCTTATACATAATCCTTTCCCAGCATCTGCGCTAATTTTTCTTGCACTATACAATGTACATCTTCTGGTGAATGGCAAACTCTTGCCCAGGTTTGAAACTGGATATATACTTAAAGAAGTGCTTAATGGCAGGCTCTTATCGTTAGAATTGGCACATTCTTGCTTGAGTTTACAAGTTCTACAACAACAAATTTATTTTAGCCTGAGTTTTTTTTTTTTCACCCTTTCTACAAGTAAATTATAGACCTCGTGTTGCCAAAGGCAGTGTAAATACAGGCGCATGGGTGAGCTCACCTAAACAAATGATGCAGATTCAAAATTCAAAGTATGATTGCCTCATCAGTATGTTACCAAGGTAATCAGACTGAAGCACTTTGGTTAAAGAATCCAACAAATACAGTAACAATTTGTGACTGGTCAACCCAAAATTTTGACTTTGTCACATCAACCAAACCGGTATCAAATACAACACACTTCCAGGGATTTGCTAATTGAGAATGATCAATGAAGATGAAGAAAAACAGGCAACGAACTTCCTAAGATTAGATACGGGCATGGAAATTTACCCTTACAATACCCTGTTTGATAAGGGATTTATTTCAAAATAACTTGCTTGAAGAAGATTGAACATAGATCCTCTATTTATGATCACATAATCCACAAAATCAATTTCTCATCTTTCAGGGGCAACACCTGCCGGTAACAATCACACTACAGAATACCATCGAGTGCTCATGCTTACCCAATATCGTTATAGACATTCTAAGGAGTTCCTTTAACACTTTTTCCTTTTCCATTTAGCTTTATGTTAGCAGAAGGAAAATTAATATGAAGCAGAACACAGACCTAAATGTTCAATGTGGAGAGGGGAACAGAAGTCCCAATAGAAATTGGAGACTCAAACTAACTGAAATATACTTTACAAAACAATAGCAGTATCTCGATGTCTTTATCTCAGGGAAACTCCTCATGATTGACTAGAGGAAGACAACCTGCAACTCCCCTTAGACACTCATAAAAATAGACTATCAATTTAATCGCAGTATCCATTTTAGACTATCAATTTAATTGATGTATCCGTTTACAAAAAGAATAAAAACTTCAAGCTTTTGTCACATCTAGCCAAATAATAATAGCAGCCAACTAAAACTGTAATCATAGGAAATATCATTTTCCATTAACTTAGAAATGAGACAAATTGCAAGTGGTTCACAAACATGGAACATATTGGATGGAGGACCTTTACACAAGAACATTAAAACAACAGGTTTTACAAACTCCACACCTAAACAAGGTTTACAGCAGGCACATCAAACCAGTGTTTTGTAGCTTCGTGGACTTCATAACAAATAACAAATTATTCCTCTTCAACCATTAATATCTTCCAACGATGAAAAATATTTATGACTATGCAATCACAATTTGACTTTATTCTGTATATACGCAAATACAACATGCAGTGAAAAATACGGAGTAGGACAGCGTCACAGCATAAGGAAGAAAAAAGCCTGTGACCATTAATACCTGTTTTCCACATCTTCCATATTTTGAACCTGCTGTTTTTCATCCTCGGTTATGTCCAATGCAACCTAAACATTAGAGCAGAACAAAGCCAAAAAATAAAAACAGTGGTTGAAAAAGAAATCAGAACTCATCAAGGATTTTGCAGGACAACGGGATCTTGACAAATATAAAACAGAGTGTTGTATGGCCAGGTGGTTGTTGAAAATAATAATTGATACAATGGAGGTGTTAAGCAAATAATAACCCAAATGAAGGAAAGTGTGCTAAGCAAATAATAACCTCGGTTAATATCATATAAGGTGTAAAGCGTGCCCACTCAATAAGTCTTGCTTTATTCTGCCCACAGTCATGTTTCCTCATGTCAAGGTTAGAGATTCAGTAACCTTCTTTCTTTGACAGAATCTGGACAATACTGGTCATAGAACTCCATCGCACTTGTAGGTGGATCCCTCTCTAGCATTAGCTAACAACATCCATTAGTAAGATTCTCCTTGGAACATGAAGTCAGTATGCCAAGCAAATAATAACCTCGGTTAATATCATATAAGGTGTAAAGCGTGCCCACTCAATTAATCTTGCTTTATTCTGCCACAGTCATGTTTCCTCATGTCAAGGTTAGAGATTCAGTAACCTTCTTTCTTTGACAGAATCTGGACAATACTGGTCATAGAACTCCATCGCACTTGTAGGTGGATCCCTCTCTAGCATTAGCTAACAACATCCATTAGTAAGATTCTCCTTGGAACATGAAGGCAGTATGAATGACTTTTTGTTCTTATGCTCATTGTATGACTGTGAAAATCTTCTCCATTTGAAGAATCCAAGACCTACAACACACTGTTGGATCTTATTTTCCTTCAAAAGGAGGAGGTTTCAATTTCTGGAATTGTTCAAATTTATTAGCTTCACCATTCTCTTCTTGACTTTTCTGAGTTTGATGGCAATTGCTATCCTGACTTCCATGTATAATGGACATGCCCTCAAATGTTCTTTTATATCCGTCCAAGAGATTCAAAGGATGGCCTAGCGTCATGATGTTGGCCTATAAAAAGGGCAAGGGATACTAGCGTTGTGTTTGTCTCTCACCAAGGTCAACTATCCGTACAACAAACAATACAAATCCATATAGCTAATGAACACATAATCACATTAAAAAGCATAACAAATGTTGTCGCAACACCAGACCATCATTGGCTGAAGGACTAAATTCACGAAATTAATAGTGTACCTGAATTGTTAGTACGTGGACTTTTATGAATAGGATTAATAATTTAATTTGTTATGTACGAAACTTTATTTGATTGAGAATAATATAACCTATGAATAAATGGTCCATGGTTTGGCTTGACATTATTCAAGTGGGATTAAGTTTAGTAATATACAAAAACACTATTAATCCCGGGACCTTTGTAATCAGAACCGTACGATTCACAATACGTATGGTACGATTCGATTTAATGCATCTGGCAATTGATTCTTATCGGTGCGGTGAATATACAAAAACAAGAATAGTATACTTCACGATACGTATCACATGATTCGGTACGATTTGATTCAATACATCAAGAAATCGTTTTGACACCAAGCAAATCTAGATTCTTCTTTTTTCTAATTCATAATTTTACGTTTTGGAGACTTATCCCACATCACTTTTCTAAGCCATCCAACCCTACTAATATGTTCTAGAGGCCTCTCTACCTATTACTAATTGGTTTTAGATTAGATGCTTATAAATTCTACATGGTATCAAAGCTGTCTTGGGTGGTCTCATGAGCCAAATTTTTGCCCAGAGTTTGTTTTATTCATTTCGTCCATCTTTCTATCATCTTCACGTGTAGGAAAGTGTTAGACATATCCCACGTCACTTCTCTAAGCCATTGAAGTTTGATTCATATAATTTAGAGGCATGTCCACCCATTGCCAAATTAATTTTGGATTGGATGCTCTCAAATTCAAAAATACATCTACGAGATGTCGTAAATCATAGTATACTAATATGCAATCATTGATCACATTGAGGCTCGATCTTACATCTCTTGCCCTATATCCAAGCATTTTATCCACTACACCATGTACTAATCATTCAAACAAGCTTTTCATCAATTTCTTTTCATTAATTTAGGACTAAACTTTTCATATTTAAAATATATCTTTAATATCCAATTGTGTAGATATATTTTTATGTTTAGAAATTATAACCAAATCTTTACAATTTACGATTCGATTTGATTTACGATTTGAAAAATAATTTCGATTCACGATTCAATTCTATGCCTAGGACTAATAAACCCACACTCAAGGTGTGAATTTATTAAAGAAAGGGCAAGTATTTAATTTCAATTATTATCCTCTTTTCCCTTATTCCGGGAATAATAAACCCACACATGAGGTGGGATTACTTTAGTCCCATGTTCAGGAGTTAAAATTAGTTATTTGGGATTCATTCCCTTTAGCAAAAAACTCAACCAAACACAGGACTATATGAGACTATTCCCATACATAATCCAATCAAGCCCCAATAATACCCCAACCAAACATGCCCTACACCCCGCTTGTGTAGGCATCAACATTCCCAATGGAAACCTGCATCCTCCAACTACTCCTTTGGGGTTGCACACAGCGCAAGATACCACACAAGCTAATAGTTGTGGTTCGTAGGAGTAGGACAATAAAAATGTTTCCTCTAAGCATAAAACCAGTGGTATTCCATTAATTCGTTGTTTTATCGTGTTTGGTGCCTTAAGTATGATTCATTCAAATATTATAGGAAAGGAGATAGAGGAAACATGTCATCCCCACATCTCTAAACAAAATATTTATTTGGATGGCTAAAAGCTTGTTTGAAGTACTCCTAAAAAACAAAATATATTGAATAATTATAAGTACGGGGCAATATTTATTGTGTTACATTAAGGCACCAAAGAAGATGAAACCTACAAACTTGATATAAAACAAAACCAACAAGGAATCCTACATAAGTCGAAAACAAACTTATAACTAACTCAAAGACCGCTTGAACTTCCACACATATAAGTGATATAAAACTGGGAGCTTGATAGATTATCCTACCTCAGGATTGGGTTTTGGAAAGCCATCAGGAGATTCTTTCAATAGACTTAACAGAAGAGGTAGAAAACCGATGCTTGGACAGTAATACACCTATAAATTTTACTCATAATTTTACAAACAATTCAAAATGAATGGTTCAGACTTAATTGAAGTGTGGCCTCCACTAGGCACTTAAATCTCAACTATTCATTTCAAATTATGGGTAAAATTATGTGTTTGGTTTATGGGTAGTTAGCATTTATGAGCCTTGAACTGCAAAAGCACTAAGCAGAGTCAGAAGATTCCTCTCAAATTAATGTATAATCCAAAAGACAGGTTTCAAAGCATCCAGAGAGGGGGGGGGGGGTTGCGCAGCACATAAAGCACAGCACCATTTGCTGCGCAGCCAAATGGCGATGTTTGGATCATAAACAAGGCACCTTCTTTTTATCCAAAACGACGTCGTTTTGGACCTAAAATCAACAAAACCCTAATCCTCTCTGATTTTGTCCATTTCAGTTTAAGGAGCCGCAAAAAACCTATTCCACCACCACCATCATGCCGTTGTCCGCCGCCGCCCAGATCACCACCATGATGCCACCGCTTGACCACCACGCTGCCACCGCTGGTTGCAACGACCTCCACAGGCCGTCGGAACGACCGCCATTGATGTCCTAGGTATAATCTATCGCTATTGTGTTTGGGTCTTTTCCTCTTCATCAACATTGGTTCTCATCTTATTTATGAATAATTTCTATATAATGTGCATATCCTCTTTAAAAAAAATACTTACAACCAACAATGTAAATAAGTTCTTTTTTACATGGAATACAACCAAAGTTTGTTCACTAATTTTTTTTTATACCTATTTTCAAATTTTTGTTTTGGTTTGGGGTAAAATGGAGGATAGTGATGTTGAAAGTTGTATAAAAGATCAAAATGAATTGATAAATGAGCGCAAACCTTGTCTTGGTATGGAATTTTGAATTAAAAGAAACTGTATTCAAATTTTATAATGAATAGGGAGGAGTTATGGGTTTTAGCATTAGACGAAACTACCATACAAAATGTAGAAAAGATGGAATTATGATTAATAGAAGGCTTGTTGGTTGTAAGGAGGGAGAAAGGAACAAACGACCCGAACTTGTAACACAAGGTCGACGGGAGACAAAAACGTATTGTAATGCGTTCATGTACATCTCGTTCGATTGGGTATTGTCAAAATGGGTTGTGACAAAATTTGACAACACGCAATCATATTCTACATCTTCTTGATTGTCCTCATACAATGCCATCTTTAAAAAAATATGTGTAAGGCTCAAGGTACAGATGTTGAAATAGCTAATGCCACTGGTTTATCACGTAAGGAATCACACGAACTTATTAGTGCCCAAGCAGGAGGGAAGGAGTTTGTAGGCTTCAGACGAGATGACCAAAAAGAATATTTGCATGCGAAAAGACAAGGGATTTACAATACGGTGAAGCAGGGTCTCTTTTGAGATATTTTCAGAAACAAGTTGTTGATAATCCATATGTTTACTAGGCAATTCAATTGGATGTTGACGAGATGATAACGAATATTTTTTGAGCTAACCATAAAATGATAACAGATGATGGTCATTTTGGGAATGTGGTGTCATTTCATACAATGTTCTGAACAAATAAAAATTATCGATCATTGGCTATTTTTTCTAGTTTTAACAATTTTTGTGTGACAATAATTTTTGGTGCTGCTTTGTTATATGATGTAACTGTAGCATTATTTGAGTGGTTATTTTAGACTTTTTTTGCATGCAATGTCAAAAAAAAAAGTCCATCACCATTTTTACAGACCAAGATCAAGCAATGACGAAGGCAATTTCTGTAGTAATGCCCGCTGTTAAGCATGGATTATATACTTTTTATCTCATGCAAAATGTTTTGAAGCACTTAAGCTATTTGTTCAAGAGTGCTTCAACATTTAATAGTGATTTAAAAACTTGCATTTTTGGGTATAAAGATGAAAACGAGTTTATTGAGGCTTGGAATTCCTTGATTCATAAATTCAACTTGAAAGAGAATGCATTGATGCAAAAAGCTTAGAACTTTGAGAAGAAGTGGGTACATGCGTACATGAAATAGTCATTTACTGCCACAATGAAAAGTACCCAACTAAGTGAGAGCTTCAATGCAAAGTTACACCAACACTTGAAATCTGATCACAATATTATTGAATTCTTTACTTATTTCAATCGAGTTTTGCTTGACAAGCGGCACAATGAAAAAGAAGTTATATATGATTCCAGACAAAAGTTGACAAGAATAAACTTTAAAAGTAGTTCCATGTTAATTCAAACGACCAAAATTTGCATACCTATTGTCTTTCACATGTTCCATGAAGAGTTAGACGGGCATATAAGGCATGTGATTGAGAAGAGATTATGTTGTGGTGATTATTATGGGATTTGACGAGTTAGGTGGAGGCAAAATTTTTCAACAAGTTCGATGTAGTTGTTGAAAATTTGAGAATTTTGGCATTTTATGCAATTAAAGTGTTCCATCAATTGAATATTATGAAAATTCCAGAAAGATATATTTTGGGCCAATAGAGATTAGATGCAATGGGTTGTTCATCTAAGCAAACAAAGTCACAGTGGATGAGGTTGATGCTAAATTGGTCATATCAACGCGCTATAGGCATCTTTGTGCTAAAATGGTGAAAATAGCAACTCAAGCATTGGAATATGATGT
>JAULJZ010147112.1:0-10415 GCA_032270985.1 Heliamphora pulchella | reverse complement strand
ATATATAGGTCATCGACGGTGGCAGCAAGGAGAATGAGAAGGAGGAGCGACGACGGTGGTGTGAAAATCGTGGTGGTCTAAGGACATCGGCTAAGGTTTGGAGAATGGAAGGGGAATGCAGTGGCCACTAGGGTTATGCTAATTCGATATTATGCTAATTTGACTTCCTATATGAACGTGGATCAGTTATGCACGAAATCTAAAATATGATGAATGCTAAAATGATAGAGATATAATTTTAAAATCCTATAGTTAAATGATATTTTTCACTTGTTTAGGAATTCTCCATAAATAATGTCACTCATATAACAACTATATATAGATAATAGCAGTATTTTAGTCCTTTCATTTTGTTAATTTAAGAAATAGAACTAAATACAATTAAAAAAAAGATGACAGAACTAAAACTCTTATAATGTCTAAAATCATAACTAACTCTCAAATAACTCAACTTTTTATTAGTGCGGTTGACGCAGATCAAATTTTCTTGCGTTATTTCAAGTTCAAAATTCCTACATTGATAAATCGTAAATATGATATTATTGAATTGGGTTGACAAGACCCATCTTCAATCTAAAACGGCTCTTCGATCAATATTCACTCACCATGTGACTCACAATATATTTGCAAATTAAGTGTAATTCATGCATATTCGGTCGTCTTGACTTATTTAAATTTCAAAAATTCTAAGGTGTTAGAATCATAAAATATTATTTGGGTCCATGCTATAGAATTGGGTTGAAAAGACCCACATTCGATTTGAAACGATCCCAAGATCAATGATAAGCCGCTTCAATGCAACTATGGTTGATTTTGGCAAAATTCACCTTCAATTTTGCAATTTTCTCATTTTTTTGGAAAGATTTGATTCGGAAACTTGGAGGCTTTTGTCAATTCAATTTTAGTGAAGCTTGGGCATTTTTTTATATTTTTAATATTTGGTCATAATTTGGAAATTTCTGTTTTTGATATTTTTCTAATTTTCTTTTAATTTAGGCTTAGATTAGGGGGGAGCTTCCATTTAGGAAGATTTCCTTATTATCCAATAAGTTTTTGGATTAGGCTTTATTTGTTTCGATAAAAAATATTTTCTTTCCAAAAAATATTTCTTATTTGTTTTGTTGCGATTTTAAGAATGTTGGTATTATTGGATTTGGTGGTGTTAGAATAAGTGTTAGTCGTGGCGATGGCGGCGGATGACAGTGATGACCTCTAGACCCTAACCCTCCATATAATCGTTTCTTTATCAATAATTTCTTTTTTAAAACACACATAATCGTTTCTAACATTAAAAACCATATTGGACCTAATAATAATAATAATAATAATAATAATAATAATAATAATACTTTTTAAAATTTTGTGAATATAAATTATTTTTAAAATTAATATATAATTATATCTGTCATATATATAAATGATCTTATAAATTTGAGGCCTCCTTAAATTTGGAACCTTTAGGTGATCGCTTAGTTGGCCCAACAGATGGTCACCCCTCCATATAAATGATCTTATAAATTTGAGGCCTCCTTAAATTTGGGACCTTTAGGTGATCGCTTAGTTGGCCCAACAAATGGTCACCCCTCCCTGTAGACATTTCAATTTGATCAAGCCGTATCTTAGGCACCACTTGAGTGCTCTCCAATAATGACGATATATGGATAGCAATTGTGAAACCAAAAACTCAACTCAAAACCCAAGAAAACCCTCATACCTTCATAAATATTACGGCTGTTACTTTTAATACTCACGGCTGTCATGGTGCTTTGACCTCACAACCGATCGTAACCTTTTAACATCCACGGCTATCTTGGTACTTTGATCTCACAACCGATCATAACCTTTGAACATCACAGCTGTCATGGTGCTTCAATCCCACAAACGGCCATTACTTTTGATCTTCATAGCCGTCATGGTTCTTTGATGCTACAACTAGCCGTGACCTTTGGATGTCATGGCTGCCATGCTGCCTAATTATTTCTCACGACCATGAGGATCAATGTTCACGGCTACAACATTCTCATAAAACTTTCTATTCTAGACGCGTGGCAGTGTGACAGTGAACAATGTCAGTGTCTGAAATTCTATGATTAGCGTCGTTTTTTAGCATTTTTGAGAATGAGGATAGAGTGACATTTCAAGTGCCGATACTCTACCGAATTTCATTCTCAACGCCTCACAGATACATTTCCCAATATACTGATCAAACCTATTATCGATACATATTTTCAATACTATATCTCTTCTTACCCAAGTTCGAGGTTTCATTGGTGTGTAGAGGACTCTTAGCGTGCGACCAGCTATTTGATCTAGCCCTATCGATTGAGAAGGCACTCGAGGGTGATTACTCATTTTAGGTATCCGTAGGTTGTCATAATGCTTCTAAAACTCCCATTCTCTCTCTCTTTCTCTCGGGGAAAAATTGTGATTAGGGGTTCCCATTTAATCAGTGTCAGCCATGGTGATGGTGGCAATGATGATAGTGACGACCCCTAGACCCCGACTCTAAATTCCTAATTCTTAGCCCTTGACCCTTGACCCTCGGCCCCCGAACCCCCAAACCTGCAAATCCATGAACCTCAAAATCTAACCATACACCTCAGACTCCAGAACCTAACCTCTAGCTCCTAACTCTTAAATCCCAACCCGATCCTCGACCCCCAAAACTCCTGACGCTCACCCTCGGACTCCTAACCACCGAACCCCTGACCCTCGACCTCTAGACTATCGACTCTCAACCTCTGACCCTCGACCATTGGACCCTTAACCATCAACCCTTGGATCTCCAACCCCCAATAGAGGCAGCCCGACCATTTTGAGTCCGTAGACGAAATGTAAAATTGAGGCCTTTTACATTTAAATTTATGTTTATATTTTATATTTTATATTTTATTTTACTTTTTTCAATTTCTGAGATACAAAATCGTTAATTAAATTTTAATAATCATATTTTTTATTATATTTTTTTATTGACAATGATACTAAACCATTACTCTTTCTTGTGATATAATCGATCTGATATAAGATTTAATAATCTTAATTTTACCTAGACTATTTTGTTTGTGGATTTTAACAAATAATATATTTTTTGGACTTTGTCAATGATTTATTTTTTAAAGCACACATATAATCGTTTCTATCTTTAAAAACCTTATTGGACCTAATAATAATACTTTTTAAAACTTTGTGAATATGAATTATTTTTAAAATTAATATATAATTATATCTATCATAAATGATCTTATAAATTCCAGGCCTCCTTAAATTTAGGACCCTTAGGCGATCGCTTAGTTAGCCTAGTAGATGGGTCACCTCTCCCTGTAGACATTCAATTTGACCAAGCGTATCTTAAGCACCTCTCGAGTGCTCTCCAATGATGACGATATGTGGAACTATGCCAAAGAATACCTTCGAGCAATTGTGGAGCCAAAAACTCAACTCAAAACCCAAGAAAAAAACCCTCATACCTTCATAAATATTACAGTTGTTACCTTTGATACTCACGGCCATTATGGTCCTTTGATCTCACAACCGATCGTAATCTTTGAACATCACGGTTGTTGTCGTGTTTTGATCTCACAACTGATCATAACCTTTGAACATCGTACAGCCGTCATGGTGTTTCGATCCCACAAATAGGTGTTACTTTTGATCTTCATAACCGTTATGGTTCTTTGATGCTACAACCGACAGTGACCTTTGGATGTCACGACCGCCATGTTGCCTAATTATTTCTCACGACTGTGAGGATCAATGTTCACGGCCACAACATTCTCATAGAACCTTCTATTCCAGACGCGTGGCAGTGTGCTAGTGAACGATATCAGCATCTGAAATTTTATAAATAGTATCATTTCTTAGCAGTTTTTAAAATGAGGAGATAGTAACATTTCAAGCGCCGATTCTCTGTCAAATTCAATTCTCAACGCCTCATAAATACATTTCTCGATATACTGATCAAACCTATTCTCGATACATATTTTCGATACTATATCTCTTCTGAGCTAAGTTCGAGGTTTCATTGTTGTGTAGATGACTCCTAGCGTGCAACTAGCTATTTGATCTGGCCCCATCGATTGCGGAGGCACTCAAGGGTGATTACTCATTTCAGGTATTCATAGGTTGTCGTAATGCTTTTAAAACCCACATTCTCTCTCTCTCACCCGGGGATTGTTGCGATTAGGGTTTTCCATTTAATTTTTATTATTATTTTATTATTTTATGCATACTTTTCTTGCATTGTTAGGTTGCAATACTAAATACAATCTGAATGTTATCAAAAAAATATTTATAATCATGATTACATTAGAAGTGACATGTTAAAAGTATTATGTTAACTCTAAAATGGCATGCCCCTCGTATATTTAAACTAATTCACACACTTTACACTATAAAAAAACATTTTGGTGATCATGAAAATTACGACTGCAACCTTGACGGTCGCGACTTATTTTTGTTACTTTTAGCGGCCACCATGTTTGTGTATCACGGCTGAGGGTTAATTTCATATTTTAGTACGGTCGCAACCTTTGATTGTTACGGTCGTACTGTTTTTTGTTGAATCAGTAGTTGAAAATCATGTTTGAACCTTGTTTTGCTTACTGTTTGATAATAAATGTAGCATGATAGATATGAAAACTGTACAGGATGACGCTTTAGGATTTTCTTTTTCTTTCTTAGATAGAAATTTTTATTTTCCTTGTATGCTATTGTATGGACTCTCCCTGTCAGACCCTTATTATATATCCATAATTATAAATTCAGTAAATGTGATAAAAAAAAAAGTAAAATCTCTTTAATAGGTGCAAATCAGTCATAAAAAATTGTCTTGATTTATGATGAGACTAAAATTAGTAAAAAAAAATTTAATATGATTAAAACTTTTATGAAGTCTAAAACGGGACTAATTCTCAAATTTATCTTATTTTTATACTATCAATTATAATATTTTTTTGTTTATATTGAAAGTAATGGATTTAATCTGATATAAAAAGGTTATAGAAGTAATAAATATTAAATATTTTATTTTTATTACTTATTATCAAATAAAGGAGAGAAAGGAAATAGCACTCATTTCCTTTCTTGAATAACCAAATTAACAAAATGAAGAATATCTCCTACCATTTTTTTTTTCTTTTCTTTTTTTTTTTCTCGTAAATAATACTTTATTTCGTTCTCTCTCCCTTCAATCCAAACAATGACTAAGCCTTTGTTTGGATTGGGGGTAGAGGTAGTGAAAACAAGTGTTAGTTATAAGAGAAAAAGAGAGAAAAATGAGAGAAAAAATGAGAGCTATCCCTCTTGTTTAATTATTCAAGAGAGAAATAAAAGTGTTATTTTTTTACTTTTATTTGTTTAATAATAATTAATAAAATAAAATGGGATATTTAATACTTATTTACTTTTATAATTTTTTTATATTAGTTTAAATTATTATTTTCAATATAAACATAAAAGGCTATAATTGACATTATAAAAATAATCATATTCATCCATTCATTTTCCTTCTGTTTTCTTCCAATTTTTGGGGGGATAGAAACATCTTAAAGGTGGATCATTTTTCACCTCACTTTCCTTACATCTACTTTCTTTCTCTTTCTAAAAAATAATCCAAACAACATTACAACTTGTTGGGATTTGAACACCTATTTTTAAAAGCAAATGGAAGCAAAAGTATGCATACACCAAAGGAAAATCACGCAAGGATTTTTACGTGATTCGGCACAACCTGGCTACGTCTACGAATGCAAGAGATAAACCATTATAACTATAGTATACAGTCTTGAAATAAAAAATACTTTAAAATTCAACATCCATAACCCGAGCCTTAAAACAAACTCCATTTTCCTGCTTAAGAGTTACTGTCATGCCCTTGGTATTTTTACATCTCTACCCCTCTGACTCAACTCTACACAAATCTACTAGAACTATAAGGCTTATATTAAATTCTAGCCACCATATAATTATGAAACCCTAAACCCTAACCGCCATATAATTATGAAATCCTAATTATATGTGTTTGTAGAATACAAGATACACAACCAAATACCAAATAATCTACATCTTAACTTGAATTCTACAAGCCACCTTAATGATAATTAGTGTCGATGTCGATTCTGTTGTCGTTGTCAATCTGCCACACTCAAACCAGCATGACTCGTACCTCTACACGGAGATACCCGGCACCTATTCGCTGAGATATCTACCATCACTTAACCTATATGCTGAGGTATAATGATTGTCAATTATCTGTCGAATCAAAAAATTATCATCTGATTTAACTCTACCTGCAATTGATCTTGATAGTCCATTGCATCATCTTTTGCCTTGTACACCATACCAAGTCATCGCCTTTTTTTTCTTCTTCTTTTCTTGTGTAAAATAAATAATTTTTATTTATACAGTAATAAATCAAAAATCATATATAATTTGCTCCGCTCATCCACTACGGTTTCGAATTTTCTTTTTTTTCTTCTTCTTTTCTTGTGTAAAATAAATAATTTTTATTTATACAGTAATAAATCAAGAATCATATATAATTTTCTCCGTTCATCCACTACGGTTTCGAATTTTTAACGGTTAACTTTGATACCACTTGTTAAAATTTGAATACTAATCTCCGAATGCAAACAGAAGTAAAAATCATGCACACATTAAAAAAATCACAAAAATTTACGTGATTCAGCTCAACCTGTTTACACCCACGAATGCGAGAGATAAACCATTATAACCGTATAGTGTACAATCCCAAAATTAAAAATACCGTAAAACTTAACACTTATAAACCGAGCCCTGAAACAAGTCTCGTGTTTCTACTCAAAGATTACTCATGTGCTCCTGAATTTTTCTTTCATTACATCTCTACCCATTTGATTCAACTATCTACAAATTCACTAGAACTATAAAGCTTATATTTATAAGCAAACTCAAAAACTTTAGTTGCCATATAATTATAAAATCATAAACTCTAGCCGTCATATAATTATAAAATTCTAATTATATAAATTTACAGAACACAAGATAGATACTCAACACAACTAAATTTTTTTTTTCAAATCTTTCACTTTTCTTTCAAGTTCTTCAATCGAAACGTAAACTAAGTAATCTAAATTATTTATTTTAAATTATAAATAAAACTATGAATAATGTTTAATGAGTGTATTACTGTTCCAACATGTACATATAAGTTGTTTTATGCTTGTATATTATTTTATAGTTGGAGAGAGAGAGAGAGAGAGAGAGAAAAGAACTGTTGCTTATGTGGCGATGAGGACTGATGAAAGAGGGCTTTGGTTTGTCTACCTTGGACCATGGTCCAATCTGTCAGCCTCTGTGCAAAGGAATCCATGTGACCACCCACACCTTTGCTGGATGTGACAGAAACTTCAAAACTTTCAATGGTGGTGGTGGTGGTGGAGCAGGAAGAGAGGAGTAAGGAGAGGAGACTTACCATTGGTCTGAGGTTTTTCGGTGTGCTCTGGCAGCAGGTTGAGGACGATGGCTTCCTCCTACGTCGTTTCCTCTTGTTAGAATTTAATTTGTAGAAAATTACAATAAACTGTTGGATTAAAAGCAGTAATAAATATTTCAACAATCGAAAACTAATTTCAGACTTAAACTAATATGTATTACTAAAACTGAATAATACATGAGATGAACAAAAACCTAATAAAATTATAAACAGATTAACTTAACACGAAAATGGGGTAAATTTTTAAAACAGAACATAGATAAATGGTGACTTTACCTCCTTCCCCTGTTTCCAATTCCTTGGTTTTTCTATTGATGACTTTACCTTCTTTCGGCGACTAAAAGTAGCTCGACGGTGAAAACGACGACGTGAGGTGTTGAGGGCAACGGAACTAGGGTTTAGGTGAACCAGAAGGCCACGATGATGGTCGACGGTGAGAGGAAGGGCAACAGCAAGGTGTGGAGTTACGGTGGTGGCGCGTTGAGTGGTCGACAGCGTTACAGGTGAGGAGAGATCCCCGCGGCGACGGATCTGGTGTCGGCGTCGTTGTCTGTGTCGACGTCGGTTCTTTCGGAGGCGACACGGCAGTGGATGGCATCAGCGAGGCCGAAAAGAGGAGAAGAAGAAGATGGTGTGGATCTTGACGGGGCTAGGGTTTCGTTAGCCTTAGGTAAGAAGATAGAAGAGAGGATAAGAAGACGATGCGTTGAGGAAGATGTGTTGAAGGGTATATTTGTTTAAATTATCCATAAATTTAAAAAATACAACTATATAGAATATTCAAAAATAGTTATCATTAAAAATAAAACAAAGTCCCTTGAATAAGAATTTGAATTAATATATATATTTTTAAAATAAATAGCACAATAAAAAGCACTAGTTTTATATTAAAAGATACATAATATGCATTTATATTATATATAAAGCAAACTCATAAAATTAAAATTATGTTATAATTATTTTTTTAATTTTAAAATAATTTTTTTAACTGTTATATTTTTGAATAACTATCGTATTTAGAATTTGTTTTAAATAAATTGTGTTTAATTTTATAAAAAAAAAAGTTAAATAAATTTTTTTTATTTAAGCAAATATTTTTTTATTAATTACAAAAAAAAAAAATAAGGTAGGGGCCACGGTTTAAACCTGGCTAGTAAGAAGCCCGAAAGTAGCATTCATTACTGGGTTAAGAGGCTTTCTCCCTATCAAACAGTTAATTATATTTATTTATGTGTCACACTTTTAAGTATAGGTCACACTTTTAAGTATATGTTAATTGATCATGATCACGCGGCGAAAATAGGAGAAATTACGTGAAATTGAGAAGAGAAATTACGTGGGTTTTAGCTCGAGACCGAGGGTTTGGGTTTTAGGTGTGGATTGGAGAAAGTCGAAAAATGGGCAACGAGACGAAGCCCGGCAACGGAGGCGGAGGGTTCAGGGCAAAATTGGATAATTTCCTGTACAGTGGCGATAAGAAGCACGTCTTGGCGGGAATTGCCATCATCAGCGCTGTCTTTGCTGCCCCCTGGTTCCTCATGAACCGAGGTTCGTTTCCTCTCTCTCTCTCTCTCTCTCTCTCTCTCTCTCTCTCTCTCTCTCTCTCTCTATGTATGTATGTATGTATACGATTATCTGTTTATCTATGTTCTATTAGGTTTGCTATTGGCGTGACTCGTTCATAAGCTATCTGTTTGGTTGCTCGGAAAATGTAAGAATGAAGAAAGTGGATGTTAAAATTGTGAGTTTCTTTGTGTTGTTGTTGTGCCTGTTTGTGTTTTGTGATATTAAAATAGAATAACTCTCTTTTATAATAGATCTCAAAAGAAGAATTACGTACTGAAAGTGTTTTTTTTTTTAATATAGTGGAAGTGCCATGATCAAGCACAAACCAAGATCCTACTGATTCGTGGTACGAAAACCAAAATCAGAATGAATATCATTTAGACGCCCAAATGACAAATGCGCAGATTTTGGAATCTCAGCTTCTGCTCTTCCCTTTCCCTACCCTTTCTCCATAGGGTTAATATAAAAAGAGTGAATTCTCTCACCACAAATAGCAAAATTACTATTTATCAACAAAAAATGAATGAAAATTCTTACCGGAATGTTTTCAGTCAATAACTTTCCCATCACAAGCAGCAACATGACTATTTTGTCCACAAAAAATGAGTAAAAATGGCTACAAAACTGTTTTGCGTCAATAACTTTCCCATAACAAGCAACAAAATGAATGTTTTGTCCACAAAAATTAGTAAAAACGGCTACAGGACTGTTTTTCATTAATTAAGTAGGCACTAATTCTCAATTTGACTGAGTAGGAGTAAATTTGATAGTTGAGGGGCAAAGTAGATAAAATTAATAGTTGAGGGATCAAATAAAAAAACTCATGATGGTTTAGGGAATAAAAATGAAATTAACCCTTCTCCATAAAGAAATGAAAAAAAAACTGTGTGGAATGCTGAAAGTGGAGAAAAACAGTTAACAGAAACTCTGCAGACTTCATAGAAATTGAGACCTGTAAAAAACCGCTCGAGCGGTCTGTGTGGGGTCGCATTTTATTTGGGCGGTTAGGGTTGCGGCTATTATATGTTTGACTTAGTATTGTGCCATATAAATAGGGGGTTATGTACCAGAAACCCTAAGAGAGTTAGGATATACTAGATAGGCTCAGTTGGAGGCCAGAGAGTGGAGAGAAAGGCTCAGTATGAGGCGTAATTCTTGTAATCCTTATTGTTCATAGTGGATAATTCCTCATTTTACGTAGATGTAGGTAGTCAACTGAACCATGTATATCCTTGTGTTGATTGTGGTTGTTCTTATTTCATTATTTGTTTTGTGTGGTTTGGAGCATACGTGGGAATCCACTGCTCAACTAGTTATTTTTTTGGGGGGGAATTTGAGTGTGTTTCAAAATCCCAACAATCTGTACCCGAAATAGTTT
>JAULJZ010147101.1:0-10415 GCA_032270985.1 Heliamphora pulchella | reverse complement strand
GTCCCTTCTCTCTCTCTCTCTCTCCCTCTATAATTTGTCTCTCTCTCCTCTCTATCTCTCTGTCTCGACTCTCTCTCTCTCTCTCTCTCTCGCTAACCCTTGGTCTCTCTTTCCCTCTCCCCTAACTGTGACACCACTGCCAGGCCACACCACCGCCGACGACACCACCCACTGCCCAGGCGCCTCCCTCCAATATCACTCCTATCTCTTTCTCTCTCTCTCAAGTCTCTTTCTCTCTCCTCTCAATCTCTCTCGGTTCTCCTCCCTTCTCCTCCTCATGGTTCACCCTCACCCTCCCACTACGCCAGAAACACCACCACCGCCCAAAGCCCGCCCCAAAGCTTGGGCCCGAGGCCTGATCCCAAGGCCCAAGCCCGTAGCCCAAGTCCAAGCCCTTTACCCCTAGGGCCTGGGCCGACCCCCGAACAAAAAAACCCAGCCTAGCTAAAAAATTTGGCGGGAACCCGGCGGGCTCGGGCCAGGTTTAGCTCGCTCGAACCACGGCCGAGCCTGGCCAAAATTACACCCCTAATATCATAGAGCTTATCGAAAAGATTATACTTATATAAAAAATAAATTAATTAAATATCGATAACTACATGATTGGAACATATTTATTTTTAAAATATAATGGGTAAATTACACTTAGATCCCTTGCATACTTTAGATATATCACTATCTTCCCATTTAATCTTCAAAATACGACTGTCACCCTATGTCAGTTAACACCGTTAACTAATTTATGAAATGAATATTTTACCCTTGTATTGTATCTCTCAAGTTACCTAATCATACATGAATATGCTCACCCCATATGCGTCTTTTTTTTTTAGGCCGAACAACTCCTGAACTGTATAGCTCATTTTTTTTTCTAGCTCCTCCATGAATCCCCTAAAATCTACTGTATACTTAACTTGATATTTGTTCGTGTTCGAAATTAGCGAAGTTTCTTGAAATGCAGAGCTCTTTGTCTCACTATTCTAAAATCAAAACCCAAAAAGGTCGTGATTCTCTCTCTTGCCAGAGTCGTTGGACTCTAATACAAACCTCTTCTTCAGACCCATAAGCTCGGCCACAAATTGGGCATTCGAGCAAATTGAGAGAATACCCATTTTTTGGTTCTTTTGTTAGAGGAGATCAGCGAGTCGTATGAATCAAACTCAGTTGTTAGTTTACAATTTGAGTTGAGATCGGTCCGAATTCTAGGCGAATTCGTCGATTGAACCCTCTACCACCCCTAACCACTTATTACTACTCTTAACCAACAGTTGTACCCCTTAAATCACCAATCGCAACCCTCATCCACCAATTGATGTCACGCTTTAAAACTCAGGTCACGTGAACCACTTAAGAAAACCCATTTTGAGATACCGATATCCATCAATACCACTTGAGCCCAAACGGGTCAAAGAACGTAAACGAAGGTGAACCTAAGACCTTTGAAAAACGCACACCTAAGGGTTTATTTTATATAAAAGAACAGTCCAAAAGAATGAGGCCACGGTCCCCAAGAACCAAGTTTTAAAACAAACAAACAAGATTTTTAAAAAATTACCCAGACCGCTCGATCGGTCAAAAGACCGCTCGAGCTATCATTTCCTGTACACTTTTTTCCCCCCAGTCTGCAAAACAACCGAGAGGGAGGTTTGACCACTCGATAGACCGCTCGAGCGGTCCGGCTCTGGACCATTTTTTAAAATCCAAATTTTCACACCCAACACTTAACTATTTTATAACATTTTTGAAAGATTTCAAGGTACAACCATGCCAACGAAAACATGCTAAACAAGGTTCAAAATTCTCTCTCGAGGCCCAAGAGTTGATATAAAGGGTAAAACTAATCGAAAACGATAACCGTTACATACAATATGAAAACATACAACCAACCTAGGGTTCCTCTCATAAGCATACAACATACATGCATTAATATCAAGGCCTCATGTCTTACAAAGCGTATGTCTTAGGTCCAAAACATAGGACGTCATATACATAATCTAAAACCAAATGAAAACTAAGAAGTTTAGTTTTCGGCCACCTCCAGGCTCTTCAAGATTGCTCCACTCGATCAAATTTACCTAAAAGGTTTTTAAATCCCACAATGTGAGCCGAAGCCCAATAGGAAGAAGATTAGCATGAATTAAAAGTATAACATGCTATCACAAATTATATAAATAACTTGACTACATGAGTCTCAAAACGATTTTTCATCCTTAAAACCTCACGTTTTCATATAATTCGACAACATCTAATAGTTCAATAATCACACGAAGCACATTGCATTCCAATTAGGTTTCCACAACCTACGATGTTTCCTATACACCTCGAACTCTTTTACGGACTTCCACCGAGGGATAAGTACTAACCCCACTTATGCAAATTCTTTACGGTCTTTCACCGCAGGATCAACCTCAGCTCCAATTATGAAATCCTTCACGGTCTTACACTGTAGGGCAGTCCCTGCCCCAATTAAGCAAATTATTTACGATTTTTTACCGCATGAGCAATCGAATCCAAATTTTACATACATAAATGTTACACATTTAGAGAAGCAAATAGCCACGCGCGAACATTTAAAGGCACGTATTCATCAATCACCCGAAGGAACCACAGCTCAACCCCAAGGGTTGGCCCCACACCTCCCAAAACTATGTTCCCACAACATATACATAAATCTTTTCGATTTTCAAAACTCATTCTTTTTGAAAACCACGTACACATATGTCCACCAACTTTGTAATAAATCATACAAAAGCCTAACTTGCTTTTTATCCCACCAAACATGGTTTAAATACAAAGTTCGACATTTGTAACATTTTAAAATGGTAAAAATACACATAATAACATGTAACACCTCTTTAAAGCAAGTTAGTTTAGAGTCCTACCTCCAAGAAAAACTTAACGCTTTAAACACCGGTGAGAAACTGCAGTCGCCAAAAAATGATTTCGTTCGGATGAACGCGAAGCCCACGGCGCGTATAACAAGGATCGACTATCCCCATGCCAAGAACTGGGTCCTAACCATGCCAAAAGCTAGAGAGAAGGCAGAGAGTTTGGTTGGACTTCCAAGAAAGAAAGGAAGAAGCTTGCTCAACAAGCTTTGGACTAAAACCCAGTGCCAATCATTCATTTTATAAAACCGATGCCAGTCAGACCGCTCGAGTGGTCTAAGGACCGATCGAGCGGTCCTGCTCAGAAAAGTTTCCAACTTTTTTGCCACGACGCCAAAATAGGATCAGGATCGAAACCAACACAGACAACTAAACCAACACATGTATAAAATGCATAGAAACATGTTTTTCTATAACATTAACGACTGGGTCTCACAATTGCACTTCCCCAACCACCAATCATAACCTTCATCCACTAATTGCATTTGAGGTGGATTTTGTACAAAAGAAGTTGTTGGAGCTAGAGAAATAGAGGGCGAAAATGAAGCCAAAAAGGTAAACTAGTCGTTGCAGGTGAAAACCCAAAAAGAATTAGCCAGCTTAGGCATTGTTCCCTACAAAACTCCTCCGAATAGACTTTTTCTACAAAATCGAAGCGAGTTTTGAGTGCAAACAAAGAAAAAACGTTTTGAGTACCCATCTAAGAACAGAGCCTCTATAATTTGCATCAAGATCTTAAGGGCGAGGACGGACTATCCACTTGCCGACAGCAAAATTTGTGGTGAAAAATGGCTGTGAGAGTTCGATCATGGTGGCAAAGTTTTCGGGAATGGGGAGTATAATTTATAGAGAAATTGTAGGAGAGAAAGGTACTTGTGAGGAACAAAATGGGGCTGATGACGGGTTATTTGTTTCTTTTGGGTGTGTCATCTGTGAGAGTATCGACCAAAAACGATTCCGAAGCCGAGTATTGCTACATCCTCAACCCCATCCAGTGGATTTACCCAATCTCGTTCTTACTCTCTGTGATGTGAGTTTGCCGTGGCGGAGTCAATGAAAGCTCTTCTCGTGCACGCTCTCGACTCTCCAAACCTCGCTGGCCTGGTCTTGCCTTGAAAAGCATGAATAGGGGACTAAGGTAGCAGCAACTTATAGGAAATGCTGGCGATGGCAACTTGTGGTGACAATGATGGATGATTGGAAAGTTACCGGTGGGACAATGGCAATGGGGGAGAAGATTGAAAATGGATTGGTGATTGGAAAGGGATTAGAATGAGCAAACTTGTTATTTTTTTTTAAATTTTTAGGTTATATTATTTTTTTTGTTAGGTCAACTAACTGTTGACTAACGGAGGATTAAAGTATTATCTATTTTTATAAAGTAAGGAAGTGCAGTGTGATTTTTAAGAATAAAATGGTAGAGTCTAAATATAATTTACCCAAAATTAAACTATAAGTATAATTTTGAAAATGAATTATATATATATATATATATATTTAAAGAATATTAATATGATAAAATCATC
This sequence comes from Heliamphora pulchella, assembly GCA_032270985.1. Lineage (NCBI taxonomy): Eukaryota > Viridiplantae > Streptophyta > Magnoliopsida > Ericales > Sarraceniaceae > Heliamphora > Heliamphora pulchella. The sequence continues at coordinate 6,001 of JAULJZ010147101.1, read as the reverse complement.
TAGTTGTATCTCTAATTAACTTAATTTTTTCATAAATTAATAATCATTTGGGTAGGCTTCATAATAGGAACTCTTTAAATCATAGATAGCCCTCTATCACATTCAGTAAATTCAGTCCTTAATAAATTAGGTACTTTACTCCATTTGTCATTTCTTGAAAGTTGATTACTTTATGCACATACAAAAAAAATAAAATAAAAATTTAAGTAGTAGTTTTTAGCATTTCTAAAAAGTTTTAAAACTTTTTTTAAAAAAAAAATTATATATGCGCATCTTAAAAACTCTAATTTCTTTTAAATAAAATAACAATAATAATTTTTATTAAAAAAGTCACTTATACCCCAAAATACAAAATCAATTGTCTCGATATCCCTAACACTAGAGCTTAAGAAACAAAAGGTACAAATGTTTTAGATATTTTAGTAAGAAAACAAAAAATAATAATAACTATCCTAAATAATTTTTCCAAAAAAAATTATTTGTTTTTTGTTTTAAAAAAAATCAAAAAGCAAAGTTTTTTTAGATATTGGGGCTACATTTCGGTGTCTGAATCCTTCCCTTGCGGAAACTATACCGGTTGGGCCACCGCCCATCTCACCGCCTTAAATTGCGATATTATTTATTGACTCTCTGAAAAACAATTTTCGTTAGAACATTATTTCACAAGAGAGAGAGAGAGAGAGAGAGTGAGGAAACACTCTAGTCAAGAAACAAATCCGTGGAAAGATTTGATATTAGGAACTATTATTTCCACAACAATAAAGCTAGGGCCACCGCCTTAAATTGCGATATTATTTATTGACTATTCAAAAAATAGTTTTTGTTAGAACATTATTTCACAAGAGAGTGAGAGAGAGAGGAAATACTCCAGTCATGAAACAAATCAGTAGAAAGATTTGATATTAGGAACTGCTATTTCCACAACAATAAAGCTAGGGCCATTGCCCATCTCACCGCCTTAGTACACTGCATAGCCTACGTGGCGAAAAAAATCAATTTCCAAACAATCACTGTTAGGGTTTGTTTGATAAAATCAGGCACAATTAGAAATGAAAGTCATCTCATCATGGTTTAATTTTCAGAGTGATCAAAATTTTTAAAAACTTAATTTTTAGTCTCCTTTTAAGGCCTTGTTTGGTAATTTGAATTTTAGTCAAAGTTTTTTACTTAAAGCCATTTTAAGACAAAAAAACCAAAAATTCGTTTAGGAGATGCATGGGACGACTTTAAGCCAAAGGCTTAAAGTATTTTTAAGTCAAAAGACAAAGTTTTTTACTTAAAGTTGCTATACTCTTTTTATGTTTATTTTAAAATGATTTTGTATTCAATATGTATCTTATTTGATGGATTTTAACGAGTACATTTTAAATTTATATTTTTTTTTATTGAAAATAGATTTGTATAATGAAAGTTATGATATTTTTAAAAATTATAAAAACAATTATGTAAAACCCAAAAAAGTTAAAAGCCTTTGAGTTGAAAAACAAGACTCTTTGACTTTTTTAGGCTTTAAATATTATTTTTTTAGCAAAAAGGCAATAATACTTAAAAAAGCTAAAAAGCCTAAAAAAATATTGTAAATAAACTTAAAAAAATAATACTTAAAGCCTAAAAAGGTCAAAAAGCCTTGTTTTTCAACTCAAAGGCTTTTAACCTTTTTACTTTTTACATAATTTTTTTATATTTTTTAAAAATATCATAACTTTTATTATACAAATCTATTTTTTTATAAAACAGAGAGTGAGAGGAGAGTGAGAGAGAGTGACAGAGAGAGAGAGAGGCAGAGAGCACGAGAGAGGAGAGCCTATGCGAGAGCCACGAACAGTGCTGGAGCGAGAGTGGTAGAGAGCACGAGAGAGGAGAGCCTATGCGAGAGCGAGTGCGAGAGCCACGAAAAGTGCTGGAGAGTCGAAGGAGTGGAAGCGAGAGCCAGAGAGTCGAAGGAGTGGAAGCGAGAGCCAGAGAGTCGAAGGAGTGGAAGCGCGCGAGAGAACCAGGCGTGGAGATGTTGGGCTGTTGGTTCAAAATTTCGACGGCTCAGATTAGATCAAGCCTCTGGCTATTGAGGTTAAAGTTCAGACGACTAAGATTCACTGGGATTTAAGTGTTATCATCGAATGGCTGAAAACAGTTTAGGGCATCATGCCCCGAAACGGCCGTTGGGTATGGCAGCACTTAAATCCCAGTGAATCTCAGTCGTCCGAACTTTAACCTCAACAGCCAGAGGCTTGATCTATTCTAAGCCGTCGAAATTTTGAACCAACAGCCCAACATCTCCATGCTTGGCTCTCTCGCGCGCTTCCACTCCTTCGACTCTTTGGCTCTCGCATTCTTTGTCTCTCTCGCTCCAGCACTCGTCGTGGCTCTCCTCTCTCGTGCTCTCTGCCTCTCTCTCTCTATCACTCTCTGTCTCCCGTTGTTTCATTCTCTGTCTCTCTCATTCTATTCTAGCATTCTTTGTTTTCCTCTCTCGCGTTCTTGGCTCTGTTTTTCGTTCTCTCTTGTTAGACCGTGGGCATCCTTCTGTGTGCGCTGCTCAACTCCTTCACCGTGCTCTACTGTGAATCTCTTTCTGACAAGGTATGTTTCTCTTTCTCTGTGTGTGTGTCTCTCTCTCTCTCTTTCTCTCTCTCTCTCTCTATGGGTGTGGAATAAGTTGAAGAGCTAGGGTTGTGTGGGTGGTAGTGGGGCTAGGTTAGGGCATCACATGAATAGGCATTTTTTGTAAATTTGTCAGAACAATTTTTTATTTATTTGTTGCAGGTTTAAGGTTTGCATTAAAGTCATTTTATTACGTGATTAGTGTATGTTTTCTCAATGTATGGGCTTTTTGTTCATTTGTAATAGATGAAAGCTTTCCAAAATAAATCGAAATGTTACCGAAAGAGAAACTTACAACGTGATTTAGTGTTTTACATTGAATATATTGTTTTTGTTGTTTGTGGTGCTTGTTGCCAAGAATTCTATATAAGCATTTACAAATTTGCTATCTAATATTAATAAAATTGATGACATCACGAAATCTTAAGAGTCTTTCCTTAGCATCCAAATTGAGAACATCCCTAATAATTTGTTAACATTCCTAAGAATTTCAATCAAATTGGAGAAGAATCGAAGTTATGTAATAAGAAATAAAGTACACAAAATTGTATTGAATGTAACCTTAAAATCGATAACATAACAAAAGGAAAGAAACTGAAAACTGTGGAGTTACAATATTTGCCAAGCAGTGGTAATGTCTTTATTAAAGTAAACACAACAAAAGCTAGCGTGGAGCCAATTGTGAAAAGAACCAAATTACTTAAATGATGTATTAAGAAGCATTTTGTTAGGAGTTCCATATATCCAATTTGGTATGCTTTAACGGCATACTTTTTTAGGCATAAGATATAACATCATACACTTTACTAATGACAATATTTAATAGGTCCCACATAACACGTGGTTGATGCATATAAGGTATCTGTGAGACCCGGAACCTTGTTCTTTTATGTTGTTTATATATTTGACGTGTTTGATTCAGTATATGAATAGCATTGACGCATAGTTTATGCTTTACAGTTGTAGAACAGCATGTACAAATGTGTGACATGCTTTCTGGGGTTCGGTAGAGGCTCGTTTGGTTGGTGTTTAGTTTGTTTTGGACCAAAAATTGTGTTTTTCTTCACAAAATCGAGACCCAAAATTCTAGTAGCTTTTCTCAGAGGTTCGGTCGACTAGGGCGTCCAGTTCGGTCGACTGAACTGGTTTTTCTGGGTTCGGTCGACTGAACCCTATGGTTCGGTCGACTGAAAAGTGCATTTTTTCGTTTTCTATAAATGGACCACTGGCGTGATTTTTGATACAAAAACATTTCTTCAGCCCTAAGAAACCCTTTTCTCCTCCTTCTTTCTAGATTTGTGGGCCTGGGGCTTGGATTTTTGTTGATTCCTTTGTGGATCGTTGCTATCGGGGCCGAGAGCTTCGTATATATCCGGTCGAATTCTCGTTCTGACGCCATTCAGTTTTGAGACGTCGAGCTTTTAGCTCTCCGAGATAGGATTCTAGACTCTACTACTTGAATTGATTAAATATTCATCAAATATTGCTGTAATTTGTTTTAATTGCAGTAAAACTAATGGAGTAGTAGAAGTGTAAATAAAAAATAATAATTTTGTTGCTCGATCAAAAATTTTATAAATTTTTTATGTACATTTAAATTATCCCAATCACTAGGCATTGGTGGAGAAAAATTAGTTTCTATATTCATTTTAAAAAATAAATCAATTGCTTTTCTTTGTTTTATTACTAGTTATAACATATTATATGTCGAGTTCCACCTAGTTTCTATATCATATTGTAATTTTTTACATTTTATATTTTCTTATTGATATATTTTTCTATACATATAAACTCTCATAGCATTGTTATTTATACATCTAATTGCTAACCTAACTCTTTCAAAAGACTCATTATAATATTTAAGTCATTCTTTTACAATTAAATTTAAAATATGTGCGGAACAACGAACATGAAATAAAGAACCAGATAATGGAAACTGTAAATTACGTTTTAAATAATTAACACATTCATTATTATAAGAAGCACTATATAAAGTAATAGCAAATATTTTATTTGCAATGCCCCACGTAACTAGTTCTTGCCTAATAACTATACCTAAAGAATGACCGGTATAGGAAAATTCTATAGTTTTAAATAAAAAATTTTTTTTACATAAATTTCAATCATTATCTATAAAATGTGCTGTAATACATTGAAATTATTAAGCATTTCTAGCAGTCCATAAATTAGAAGTTAAACTAATTTTTCTTTTTAAATTTGTAAATAAATCCATCAACTCGGTTTTAATTTCATCAAATCTACTTAAAACTCTATTTCTTATAGTATTTCTAGAAAAAAACATTAAAATTACAGAACAAATTCGGTTTGTATCATTTCTTCAAATGCCGGTTGTTCACTCATTGAAAATAATTATTTTTGTTTTATTATATAATCAACAACAGAATTTTGTGCGCGGGTTCGTTCCTACGAAAAATTAATAATATTACCAGCTTCACCCCTACCTATTTGCATTTGTGAAGTGACATTAAGAGGTGAATTTTTACGGTAACTATCAGAATGTCTACGTAAGTGGCTAGTGCAACTTGATATGTGATCCGAAAGTAATTTATTACAAATTTTACATTTTGCTTTAGCAGTAATGGTGCCATCATTATTTTTTTCCAAAATTTTTTTTAAAAAATTCTCACATATTTGAAATTTTTTTACTAAATGAACTTACAGATGCAGATGCAGATACAAGTGCAGATGTTGATGAAGCAGGGATGGATTAGGAATAGGAGCATGGGGAGTGAGATTAGAACCAGTAGGTGAAAATGTGAAAATATCTTCTTTTTCATCAACGGTAAAAATATTTGAATCTATCGATGAAAAAAATTATAAAAATCTTAAAGCAAAATTAATGAATTAGAGAATAGAGACTAGAATTTTAAAAAATTAAAAATAAAATAAAATTTAATTTTTTTAAAAAATTAATTAGAATTTAAAAAAATGTATTCAAAATTTAAGTAAATATTGCAGCAAATAAATTTAATTATAAAAAATTTAATTTTTTTAGAGACTAGAATATAAAAAAATTTAAATTGCAACAAATAAATTAAATTGCAGAAAATAAAGCAAACCGAATTAAGAAACTCCGATATTTAATCTTGATCTCGATCGATTTGTGTTTTGATCTTGATATTAATTCTTGATTATCACTCCTTGATTCGCCAACAATTACATCGAACCCGAATATCACCGAACTCGAATATCACCGAATAATTAGAGAGAAGAGAGGAGAGATGTTTGGATGAAAAAATTTGAAAATGTGCATCCCTATTTATAGAGAAAAAATTGTATTTAAAAAAAAAAAAAACTAGTCGTTGGCCGGGTTGGGCTGGGCCCAACGGTCAAAAAATCTTAGCCGTTGATTTTGAACCAGATTTCATTCGAGCCGCAC
>JAULJZ010147090.1:0-10415 GCA_032270985.1 Heliamphora pulchella | reverse complement strand
AATTAATTTTGCCTCCTTTGGAGAGAAAAGTGTGAGAAGAAACCAAGAGGAAGAAAACTCTTCGATCGGAATCGGTGCCCACACACGGTGATCGTCGTAGTGCGTCCGGGACATACGTGAGAAGGTTGCAAGGTCGTCTTCAACGTATTCGGGACTTTGTGAAACTTTTTGACGAGTTTCATAAAGGTATTATTCTATTTAGATTAATATTGTTCTTTGTTTTCATGAAAAACGTACACGTTGTTTTTTACGGTCACGACATCGGTTCAAAATTTTTATTTTCGCTCCAACACATCGCTGGTTCTACCGATGCACTGGTGCACTTCCTTAGAGCTATTCCCGCTCAGATGGATCGCGACAGAGTCCCATATACTTGGTTCGTCGACCGCTTTCACCATTTCCAGTGCACCGAGCCCCGCCACTACTAGTGGGTCGCTCGAGGCTTCTTGATGTATATGTTCGGTACCTCCTTGTTTTCAAACAAGCAGAACACCTTTCATTTGCATTACTTGGGCGCCCTGGCTCGTCTTGACTGAGTTGCATCTTTCGATTGGGGAGGAGCTGCTCTCGCCAATCTCTATAGCTTTATGCAGACCTTGACCCGATTCCCTCAGGAGCTCTGCATCGAGGGATACTGGAGGGTCTGGGAGGTATGGTTTAGTTTCCGCTATTCTCCATTCATTTCTATTTTTTGTTATTATTTGTTTGCTGACATCTTCCTCTTTGTAGTTATGGACCCTATGAGTTCCTCGGGCTTCATGTCCCGACGAACTCTTCTGCAGATCCTTCAGTTATTCCCAGAGCAGCCCGGTGGTCCCGAAGGCTGAAGGGGAAGAAGGCTGGCGGGAAGGACATTGACTAGTTTCGGGTGTCATTGGACAAGCTGACCCCTGATTGGTATCATTTTTACTTCCCTCTGTGTCATACTGTACTGCACTGTACCATTTCTGTTCTTTTCTGCTTTGTACACTGATCACTATATTTTGTTCATTTATCGTTATACTGCACTGCACTATTCACATTACTCTACAGGTTCACTGGGATGTATGGCAAGGAGTAGAGGATAGGGCCGGTGCGGATCCTGCTGGAGGATCCATTTACACGGGAATACTATCTAAGAGAGCGAGTGGTTCGCCAGTCGCTCGGCCTGGATCACTTTCGGATCCTAGTGGTTCCTCCGGCCTGTATACGCTGGACCGATAATCTGAGCCGGGTCAATCTTCTCCTAGAGGTGGTGGGGACTCTTGCTACTGAGCTGTTGGTGGCGGAGGGAGATTACTGCCTCGGCCCGGGAACACCTGTTAGGACCATTAGGACCCGGCCCAGTTGGTGGTAGGAGGAGGCGAGCACCGGAGGCTGCCGATGCTGATGCTGCTGATGCTGCTGCTGGAGTTACGGATGAGGCCGCCAGAGGGATGAGGGGCCTAGAGATTGCTTGGGAGATTCAGACCGTGGCCTACAGCTTTCCAATCCCTCCGCCAGTTCCTGTTCCACCAGCACCGGAGTTCGAGGCAGAGATCGGCCAGGTTTGTCTTACACTTTTGCTTCAGTTACATCCTGTTCTACTTGTCTAACCTTCTTGAACTGTTCCTTTTTGCTTTTTGCATATTGATTAGGCTTGGTTGGACTGCACGATGCTGATGGTTACCGGCCTTAGAGCACTGGTCCGACAGATTGATGCCACTATCCGAGCAGCTGGCATTACTTTCACACCGGTGGCCATCGTAAGTATCTCATATTTTATTTTGGTTTTTCTGCACTTTCTTTTCTTCTGAGTCTTACTTCTCTTTTGACTACCTCTAGTACTGGCTACCGGCATAGTACCTCTTGCTCCGCCTCCAACTCCGACTCCAGTTCGAGGTCCTAGATCCTGTGCTGCCTCCTCTAGAGCTCGTTCTTGAGGGTCCATTTCCCCTGCCAAGAGCCGCTCGAGAGTCGTGTCTTCCTCTTCTGGCAGTGATGATGGCAATGATTTTGACCGGCTCTTTGAGGACAACAGTTCAGAGGAGGCCGGTCCTTCTTTCCGTCGGGTCCGCCCAAGGCGTGACTAAGAGAGAGAGAGCTCTCCCTCCCCAATTTTACTTATTTTCATGACACATTCAGATACTTTTTTTTTTGGTTTTGATGGGCCAGCGTGCCCCTGTTTTCACTCTATTGGGTCCGGGCGCCCGAGTTTACAGTTTTGATACATTCTATGTATTTTTGTGCCATACTTTACATGTTTATCTGCTAGTATCACTTTTTTTATTTGCTGTTCAATTTGCTATGGATGCACAATGTCAAAATTTGTACAAATCTTTCAGACTGCAAACTGATACACACCCGCCATGTTCAGACATGGCGGTCGCCATAACACAACATGGCGGTCGCCATTTCCAAGGAGACTGACATGGCGGTTTCCATTTACAACTTGATGGTCACCTGGTCAAAGGGCTGATGTCACTGTACTACGCTTTTCAGAGTTTGCAGTCGCCACCTCCAAAGTGGTGGTCGCCACATTGAACGTACCTTTTGTAGAAATTTTGATTTTTTGCCCTTTCCTGCCTTATAAATACAACCTTGGAGGCCCCATTTTCTGTTATTCTGACCCAGATGAATAATCCCCTTTCTTTATGGATTGAGGCATTCTCTCATGTCAAACATTTAAACTTCGCCCCTTTCGGTATCAACTCCTTATTTCCTCTCATGGCCATAAACTTTGACGGGCCTTTGCTGAAAGCAGCTGCTCAGCTGTGGGACCTTCAATCCCACATCTTCCGATTCGGCCTTGAAGAGCTATGCCCCACAGTGGAGGAGTTTGCTGCCATTTTGGATGTGGCCCCTTGAAGCTCCGTCATGGTTCTCACTTTCTTCCTTTTAACCCGTCAGCAGGTGATACAGCTTTGTGGTCTATCTATAATGGAGGCCTCTCTTCTGACACTGGATGACTGTCTTGACATACCATGGATCATTGACAGATTCTATCTTACCAGTGACCATAGTGACCTCGACTTTCAGCTGTGGCGACGTTATGCTCTTTAGTTGTCTTCTTGCCCAGTATCTTCTTATTCCCTCTAACGGGCGAGTTAGCTGTGCATTGGTTGACATTGCTGGTCAGATGTGGATGGGAAAGGACTTTGTACCATTTATCCTAGCTAAGAAGCTGTTGGGCCTAGATGCTATTCATCGTGGTGAGACCACTACTTTTTCTGGCAGCCCCTTGCTCCTTCAGGTAGATTCAAACCTTTCTCTTTATCAGACTTGTGTCATACTGCAAAGCTCTTCTCTCATTGATCTAACTTTTTGCTGTAGATCTGGCTGATGGAGAAGGTTAATCTTGTATAAAAACCACCCACCAATAGACACAGTGCTGTAGCTTTTCTTTACCGCCCCTGTTATCAGATATGCAGTACCGAGACATCCTAGTGACAGTACCTTTCATCCCTGACTGGCACATATATTACTTGGCAGTGCCCCTGGTGGCGGATCCCTACCATGACTCTGACTACCATGGATCACCCTGGTATTCTGTTGATTGGTCTGTGTTAGACTACTTTCTATTACCCCCATCAGATCATGCGGCAGTTCGGACACAGTCAGATCATCTTTCCCAGTATTCTAGGTCGTTTATTCTCAACTGCATGCGGGCTCCATTTCTAACACTGTATCAGGATGCTTGGCCCTCTCGTTCACGTATGGAAATGCAGGAGCTGCAATGTCCCGAGCTTTCTGCTGAGTACAAGACATGGCTGATGTAGGATCGGGAGAAGAAAGATAAAGAAGAAGGAAAACAAGCAGCAAAAAGGAGAAGGATTTGAGGCCTCCTGCTTTGTCTTAAAGATTTTATAGCTTTCCTCTTTTGTTTGTAGAGTTTGAGACTTGCGTGCCCTCCCTTTAAAAACTTTGTAGCTCTAATTAAAGTAATGACAAACTCCCACTTTATGTTTAAAATAATTTAAATTTATCCAAAGTTTGAATGACTTTATTATCAGAATTCAAAGATAAATTTTCATTGGCCTTACTCGGATTCAAAATGGTTTAGAACACAGAATGTGACCGGGCTTCTCAAAAGAAGCTCCCTACGTATCCCAAAAAGATGGAATCAGGTCATGACGTAGTTCGGGCTCGATTCTCACTCGGGTATTGACGCTTTCCTTTTATGGAGCCCTAACTTTTGCCAAGGTTGCCCTTTCGGGTTTTCGGCATTGCAGGCTGCTCTAATTTTTTCCTGAGTTGCCTTTTCGATTTTCAACTCAGCAAGCATTTACTTTCTGTTTATTTTTATCTCAAGGATAGTACTTTTTGAGTTGATCGAGGTTAACTGGAGTGGAAAACACACTACCATCTAAATCCATAATAATGACTGCACCACCGATCATGATGGTTTTGATGAGAAACGGTCCGGACTAGTTTGGCTTGAACATACCTCTCGGGTCAAAGATAGGAGCTCTAATTTCCTTAAGAACCAAATCTCCTTCTCTAAGGTCCTAGGTCTTGACCTTCTTATTGAACGCTCGAGCTATCCTCCTCTGATATCATTGTACATGAAACAGAGCCTGCAGCATTCTTTCATCAAACAAGAGCAACTCTTCCATTCGGTTCCTTTGCCATTCGGCTTCTGAAATACTGGCTTCGGCCACCACTCTTAGCGAAGGGATTTCCACCTCAATGGGAAGTACAGCTTCCATCTCGTACAGTAAAGAGTGTGATGTAGTTCCAGTTAAAGTTCTGATCGACGTTCGGTATCCCTAAAGTGTAAATGGTAGATGCTCCAGCAAATCCTTATGTGAGTTGATTGTGTTTTGCAGAAATTTCTTGATGTTCTTATTTGTTGCCGATATGATGAGGACTTGTGGGCAACTATCCGGTATTCTTCGAAAATATCCAAGACCTCTCCTTAAAAATGCGAGCCATTATCTGAGATGACCTCATGGGGAACCCCGTACTGGCAAATAATGTTTTGCTTGATGAACTTAGCAACATGAGAGGCTTTTGATACCAAGTAGGAGGCTGCTTCCACCCACTTAGTAAAGTAGTCAATGGCCACTAAGATGAACTCGTGCCCATTTGACGCCTTCGGTGTTACCTTGTCGATCACATCAATACCCCATACTGAGAAAGGCCGTGGTGACGTCAGGTTATACAACTGAGATGGGGAAACGTGTATGAGATTTGCGTGAATTTGACATTTGTAGGACCTCCGCACGAACTGTATGCAGTATATCTCCATCGTCATCTAAAAGTATCCTTGTCGTAAGATTTTCTTGGCTAACATATTCTCACTCATGTGTGGCCCACAAACTCCCGCGTGGATTTCTTTCATCATTGCTTGGCCCTCTTCAGTGTTTACACACAGCTTGTTGACCCCAAAATGCCCTTGTTTATATAGTTTTCCCCCACAAATGACAAATTGTGCAGATAATCGTCGTATTGCCCTTTTGTCCTTTTTACTGGCAAACTTGGGATATTCTTCTTTCTCCATGAAGTTCTGAATGTCAAAGTACCATGGAAGGTCGTCAGTGTTTTCCACAATTGCGGTCATTGTCTCGTATGCCAGCTTTCTCTTCTGTTCAATTATCAAAGGCCTCATTCAAACTCTGGATGGTATGTCAGTCATGGATGCTAGGGTGGCCAGTGCGTCGGCAAACTTGTTCTGTAGTCTTGGCACATGGGTAAAGATCACTGATTCGAAACACGGTATCAGTTTCTCTAGCTCTTGATGATAGAGAATCAAGGTTAGGTCCTTAACCTTCCATTCTCCTCTCACTTGTGAAATCACTAGTGCTGAATCTCCAATGACTTCGAGCTTTCTTACCCCTAATTCCAAGGCTGCCTCCAATCCTGCTAAACATGCTTCGTACTCTGCTTGATTGTTGGTGACTTCAAAATTGAGCTTTAGGGACAAAAGAACGTGTGATTCGTCAGGAGTGAAAAGAAGAACTCCTATTCCATAGCCATATTGATTGGATGCGCCATCAAAATATAGAGTATACTTGTCATCCCCACCTTTCATCAACTGTTCATTAGGAAATTGGAACTCTACGTCTTCACCTCCTTCAATTGGTTGGTCGGCCAAAAATTCTGCCACTGCTATGCCCTTGACTGACTTTCAGGTGACATATTGAAGATCTAATTCTGATAATAACAGTAACCATCGAGCCAACCTTCCTGTCAGTGTCGGCTTTTCAAATAGGTACTGCAATGGGTCCACCCGAGAGATGATATTCACTATAAAAGATAGCATGTAATGCCTCAATTTTTGGGAAGCCCAAACCAAGGCCTAGCATGTCTTCTCCAGTGGTGTGTATCATATTTTTGATCCTGTCATCTTCATGCTTAAGTAGTAGACAACCTTTTTGATTCTAATTTCACCCTATTGCGCCAGCATACATTCCATAGCCGAATCAGTCACTGACAAATAGAGGATCAGTGGCCTATCAGGTTTGGGAGGAGCTAGAACAGGTGGATTTTGTAGGTACTGTCGTACGGTATCAACGGCGTCTTGGCATTTTTTATCCCATTCAAACTCGACTCCTTTCTTCAGTATACGAAAAAGTGGCTCGCAGGTAGTTGTTAGTTTTGCAATGAACTGACTGATGAATTGTATTTTACCCAGAAGGCCCCTAACTTCTCGCTCGGTCTTCAGAGGAGGCATTTCCAAGATTACCCTAATCTTTCAAGAATCCACTTCGATACCTCGTTGAGTGATCATAAATTTAAGCATTTTTTTGGCAGTAACTCCAAAGGCGCATTTTTGTGGATTGAATCGCATCTTGTATTTCCGAATCCTTTCAAAGAACTTTCGCAGTGCTACAATGTGACCATCCCGATCCTTGGATTTGACTATCATATCATCCACGTATACCTCGACCTCCTTATGTATCATTTCATGCAGTAAACTAATGGTATCCCTTTGATAGGTTGCCCCTCCATTCTTCAAGCCAAATAGCATTATACGATAACAATAGGTGCCCCAAGGTGTAGTGAACATCGTCTTTTCTCTGTCTTCGGGATCCATCAGAATCTAGTTATACCCGAAGAAGCCATCCATGAATAACAACAAGGCGTGCCCTGCTATACTGTCCACCAAGACATCGATGTGTGATAGTGGAAAATCATCTTTTGGGCTAGCCTTGTTAAGATCTCGAAAATCCACGCAAACTCGGATACGATCGTCCTTCTTCAATACTGGGACAATATTAGCCACCCATTTTGGATACTCAGTTACCATCAAGAATCCAGTGTTGATTTGTTTGGCAACCTCTTTTTTGATCTTCAGAGCCCATTCTGGCCGGATCCATCTTAACTTTTGTTTGACTAGTTTAGCATCAGGGTATAGAGGGATATGGTGTTGGACAATTTCAGGATCAATTCCAGGCATATCCTCGTAAGACTATGCAAATACATCCTTGAATTTTTTTAATAAAGTTATTAATTGTTTTTGTTCAACTAAGGATAAAGAAGAACCAATTTGAACATTTTGCAGGTTATTTTTATTACCCAAATTTATCGACCAAGTTTCTTCAATTATAGGTTGGGCACGCATTTCTTCTTCTCTTTTTATTAAAAGTTTTATTTTTTCAAGAATATCCCCGTTGAATCCAAAATCGTCGGAAAGCGTATGAAATAAATCAAACAAAGCAGAGTAAATGGGAATTTCATTCATTTCATTGAAAGCAGAGGGAATTACAAACTTGACAGTAAAAGCAGGGAGAGGACATCAATAGACGTGCCCTCGACTACAGACTCCAACTCAAACTTGGACTTAGGATAGACAACCTGCATATTATATGACTCGATGGTCCAATTCTTCACTTCCTTTGTAGCCGCATTGACGATGAGCTTGGTGCATTCCGCTGGTGTGCTAAAACCCATCATGAAATAGTATTGTTCAGTTACATGCAACTGAGCTATCATCTCGTTAAACAGCCCTCCCATGTCGGTACCATCAAGCTTGTCAGCCCAATCTTCCTCTTGAGCCTTCTTTTCTTCCTTTTCCCCTTTAGTGGCCTCTTCCCCTTCTGTACCAGACAACTAATGGTCGAAAAAGATCTCCAACCCTGGCAGCTTTTGATTGGTCTCCTCGTCGATCTATGGCTCTAGAAAGCCGCAGAATGGGAAATCTTCCCCTTCTTCGACAAAATTCCCATTGAACGTTCCTGAATAATTGGCCTTCCGTCCCTTCTTAGGCCCTTCCAAAATTTCTTCCATTGGCTCATACCCAATACCAAAATGGTGCAAAGTCAGCAGTACTTGAATGGGTTCTGGGATTCCCAACTACTTACGTCCTAATCCCATACCAGAGAAAAAGGATATTTTTCTCATCATTGTTATAGCCTGCGGGTTGATGTACATTTCCTCCTCATTTAACAACATCTGTATAGCCTGGGTTTCATTGAACTGGAAGTCACTGAGCAATACATCACCCTCACCATGCCGTACTTCCAACAGAGTTGAGCCCTCTCCTCCTCTTGGGGGATGAATGCTATCTTCTCCGTGAATAGTCAGAACTACCCCATTTCTTATCAATTCCATTTTCTGATGGAGAGTCAATGGTATAGCTTAGACACTTGGGTCATGCAACCAAGGTCTACCCAATAACAAGTTGAAAGACGCCGGTACGTTTAGTACATAAAAGTCGACCGACGTTACAAGGGCCCTACTGACATTGCAAATGACACCAGTCTCAGTACGTCCCTCCTTGTGTTGTCATAAACCCAGACTCCTTGATTGCTCAGTATGAAGTGCTCCGTCTTGAGTCCTAAATAGAGTGGTGTTCTGAGCGGACATGCATTTGATGCAGACCCGTTATCGATAAGAGTCACAGGGACCCATTTGTCCCGACACTGAACAGTAAGATGTAGTGATTTGTTGTGATTCCTTCTCTTTGCTGGCAGATCTTTATCGAAAAAAGAAATGATTTTTGGTTCTACCGTCGGTAAAATAAGTCTAATCAGTTGATTCGGGGTGGCATCTATCGAAACACTGACTTTCTTCAAAACCTTTAGCACAGCTTGTTTGTGTTTATGCGAGGCCATCAGTAGCCTCCAAATGTTGATATTGGATTGCGTCATCTTTAACTGCTTCAGCACTACATCATCCTCTTCTTCATGTTCTTTTTCCTTTCCTTTTCCACTTGGTTGCCCCTTTTTCAACTGGATTGGCTTGAAATGCCACCCACTCTTGGTCAGATGTTCTATCCCCTCCTTGGGATCCCATAATCCCGTTATTGTGTCATTGGTCTGTCGTACCTCGTTCACAAGTGGAGGGCTTTCAAATGCTCACAAATTGCCTAAATCACCGATTGCTATTCTTCCTATTTTCTCTTCATCATCATCAGTAGTCCATGTATTATCGACTTCTTCCCATATGTCCTCTTCGATAAAGTTCACCTGCTTTTCTCGAGTGACCCAAAAATCGATCCACTCTGTTTTGTCCAATTTCAGCTTGACCCTTACCAGCCAATAGGAATGCATCTCGTCAACGTATATCTCATCCTCAAAAAGTTTAGGAAGAGTGATGACATCAAGCATGTGGCCGAACCATAGGGTTGAGCTGGATAGTCCAATGGCTAGTCGTCTTCCTCGTTATGCTCTTCCTCTTGAAATGCTGCCTGATATCCTTCCTAGTCATTATCATTCCACTCCTCTATGACATCCCAGCCATTTCTGGTCATAATCAATGAACAAACTGCCTAATTTTTAGTACCTAAAACATGAGGACGTGGCAGGTATGTTAGACAGATATATCGGCTCGGGTCCTCTAATTCTCCAAGAGCATGTAATTTACCCCAGCCTGCCTGGCATGATTTAGTAGTGGATTAGTCGTGACATTCGGCTTTGGGGTGGCAGATGGTGACACGATCATCTTATTGTCGAAGAAGTTTTGGATCTCATGTCGGAGCCTTAAGCACTTGTGAGACCCCGACACGTTTTATTTTAAGAAATGATTAAGTGTTGATAGGAGTAAGAATTAAAACTTGAGCTTGGTGATGTTTTCAGCTTGGATAAGCATGAAAGGTATGTTAGAGAAAAAATATGAGGTTCTAATGGATGTCTGGACAAAAATATGTGAAAAGTGTGTGAAGAAAAGTGGCATACCTTCACTAATTTAGTCATAACTTTTTCTACAAAATGAATTTTGGTATGGAGCTTGAACCATTGGAAAGTAGACTTCCAGGGCTTCAATTTGAGCACAAGAACGACCATATTTGGAGTTCCGATGAAGGAGATATTCTCGTTTAAAGTCGAACGAAAAGTGCAGTCGCAGCAGAGACCAATCGAGCAGTCTGTGACAGGCAGAGGTTATAAATGTTGGTTTTTGGGCTGATTTTGTTAATTTCTCCTCTCCCTCTAAAACCTTAAGAGTGAGCTAGGGTTTAGTCTTGGGGGTCCTTGAGAGTTTCCATGTTCGTTGGGGGTGAAGATCTTGCCGTT
>JAULJZ010147079.1:0-10416 GCA_032270985.1 Heliamphora pulchella | reverse complement strand
GGCTCTTAGGTATTCGAACCCAGAGCTCTGATACCAAGTTGTCACGCCCCAAACACCAGGGTCACGTGAAAGCCCACTAAAACACTGTTTATGAAAATAAGATTTGCAGATAGAAATCAAAGTATACAACCTTTGGATAAAACATCTCCAAAGTTTAGCTCTCATAAACAGTAAACATGCAGTCTCATACATAAATAAGTATATCACCTCAAGGTGTACAAAAACTTACCTTCCAAAACAAGTATCGCATGTAAAAGTACATGTCTCAAAAATAAGAAAAAACTACACCAAGTCTTCCGCTACCACAGGTATCTATGTCAATTCCACATGTTCACCTGAAAATAGTTTTACAACAAAATCCCACACCGTGAGCCAAAACCCAATAGGAAAAGATTATAAAGCTGTAAAGCAGACTATGCAATCATAAGCATATGGACTCAACCACATGAGCCAAAAAAGATTTTCTCATTGCAATCACAAGTTTTCCATCAAGCTAACACGAGCCTCAAAAGGTTTTATCTCATAGAACCCCTTATTTCCAACCTTAAAAGCATGCACATCAACAGTATAGATATCATATCACAGTTAAGGAAAAACCGTAATCAAAACCTAAACTTTCGCTCAGATCACACAACCGAGAACAAAACGTTATTTTTCCACTCAGAACACACAACCGAGAAAAATAAAACGATAAGCTGTAAATAGTATCCTCCACTCGGGCCACACCGCCAAGGAGAAAGAGATAAAATGAAATTCTATGTACCGACTTTGTCACACAGACAAAGGTAACAACTATAGACTCATGTCCATTACTCTAAAACTGCTCAGGGCCTGCTAAGTAATGGCAGGTTCTATACGGAGTCACAACAACGTAACCACTTAGTTTACAGGTTCACAACCCGAGGGTACTAAGCACCCACCGCCTAGTTACGGGGATTAACCCGAAGGACCATAGGGACCTACGCTGCGCATGTTTTTGAACTTCCACCGCGGAGCAATTGCAGCCCAACTCAACACACACTGTCACAGCACATCTATAAGAATCATTTAAAAAAACAACCGTAGCTCAACAACGCAAAACCCGTAAAATAGTTATACATCAACATGTATAAAATGATCCAATCCATCAACCATGGAAATCAACAACCATTTCCAACAAAATGTTAAAAGTTGAGACTTAACCCCGAGGGTTAGTTCCAAACCTCCAAAAACACGTTTTTCACGAAACACCTCGTTTTCAAACCTCCTTTTGAAAACCACGGATATCAACACATCCGAATCATGAAATAAATCGAGAAAGGCATAAAATTCACTTTTTACCCAAAAACCAAGGTTTAAACATGAAGATCATATTTAATATATTTTCTACTCAGCGAAAATACATACAATTACATATGTCACCCTTTAACAACAATAGGGTTTAGAATCCTACCTCAGAGAGCTAAAAGCTCGATGTCTCAAAACTGAACTTCATCGAAATGCGATTACGTCCAGATGGATGCGAAGCTTACGGCACGTACAGCAAGGATCCGTAAACAAACTAACAAAAAACCAAGTCCCGGGTCCTCAAACGTAGATATAAGGTGGAGAAACGGGAAGAGAAAGAAGAGATATGCTTGAAAAGATATTTTTTTGAGACTCAAAAGGTATTTTGTGAGCTTTATAGTTTTTCGAGCCAGGCCTCCACTCTCGAACGGACCCCTGCCGACATACATTTCTGCCACACCACCGTTCGAGCGCCCAAGCATCGCTCGAGCGGTCACCTCATCGACCCACGCTCTGCCACTAGCCTGCTCGAGCGCACTCCCACCACTCGATCGGTCAATGCTGGGTGGAAAACTGAATTTAAGGGTCAAAACCAAACAGGCCAAAACGAAACCCGGTAAAGCGTAAAACAGGTGTACACATGCTGTTCTACAACTATAAAACATGACTCATGCATCGAGGCTATTCATATAATGAAAAAAACACGTCAAATATATAAATATCTCAAAAAGAGACGGGTCCAGATCTCACACTCTTCTACTCTTTTTTTAGCCTCTTCAAGCTCAACATTTGTAGTTTTTCCATACGAGGATGATAAGGGTTTAGGACCAGGTCCCAAACTATGCACATAACCTAACTTTTTCCTTAAACTTCTAAACAAATCTCCTCATCATTCGTAGTTATAGCACCATCTTGTTGGGATTTTACACGAAGCTCAATCATTTGATCATATAATTATAGAGAAAATATGTAAAGATTATAATTAGAATATATATATATATGTGAAAAAAAACTAGAATATTGCACATAATAGAACTACTTACATATAGGTCTTTTGATTGTTGATCAACCCAGCACACTTTTTTCTGTTAAAGTGTATTTTGTGCCACAGTTCAATTTGATCATTTTTCTTTCCAGTAACCTATTCCAAATAACATAGAAGTAAACTGATATGCATATTTCACAAAAAAAAGTAATAAAAGATTATAACATAGCTTACAGTATCATAACGAATCCTTGAGTATGACTTAGTCTCTGTAGAGTGAGAGACCACTAGATTTTTTTATTTTGTCTTATTTCATGTACTTTTTGCTTTCATTAAATGGAAAGATAGTCGTTTGTATATAATTAGTTGCAAATACAAACCATGAAAACTAGAATGTCGACATAAACAAAGTAAATAGTGTCGTATGGCTATTTTTTTTTCACGAACCTTAAACTCGTCTGTAGAGAAGTACTCACAAAGATATTCTCAATCTTCTTGTCTTACATCAAGAGGTCAGTTTTGTAATGCAGTTTCAACAGTGTTGTGGGGCAAAAAATACTGTTTGTAGAGCCTATGCCGCTGTTGTCTATACATACAATTAAGCTGCAAAAATATAGCTTTTCGAATGTGTTGAAGGTTTTCTAATTGAAAGTTCTCCTAAGGATCATTATTATTCAATGTAACACACATCAACTTAGACTATCCCACAAAAACAAACATTTAGAAGTAAAACTTAATGAAACCCACCTGTAACTAGCACCATAACTTTTGTTTTCATGCTTTTCAATTTTCTTCTAATTTTCAACATGTAAATGTGCATACTTACAAACAATGACACCTGTCTCGGTGATCAATGCTTGAGTATCATCATCCACTGCTTATAAAAGATCTAAAGGAATCACAGCCTCAAACATTTCTCCATTTTTTTAGCTTCTTCCCATATCCAATACCACGAGTTATTCCACGTGCTCTCTTTGTAATGGATGAACCTGTACAAAGTAGTAAAGTAAGAGTAAAATGTTTGATGGATATAATAGCACGACTTTTTATTTTGCTCGCTCATATTTGAAATAATATTTTTCGAATATCATTCAATATTTTTTCCAATAGATTGAAAACATTTCTTATATGTATTCTTAGTCAACTCAACTACTTTGTAAAATTATTTCATATGTAAAACTACAGACCGAGGAAGAATTTTTTTAATGTAAAATCATTTCATATGTATTCCTAGACAGTTCAAATGAAATCCTGGATTCAGTGTGTAGTAGTTAGATGTCTCAAATGCATTTTCAGTCTAAATCAAGGTAAGCGCAAATAGCTTTTATTGTTTTTTTTTTCTTCTTTTTCTTTTGACAAGTACAAATTGCCTCTGTGGTTATTCAGTAAATGAAAATTTCAATCCAATCAGATTTGTTTATGGATTAATTTCATTTTATTAAAACAAATTAAGCAAGCATAACATTTTACTCACTGGCAACATTGCTAATAAGTTGGCCCTCATGTGTAGCTGGGCATTGCTCATTATTCTCACAAGCAACCAATCTGTTACCTAACAATGGATTTAAAGAATGTGTTGAAGGATCAATTTGAGATTGAAATTTTGTTGAACTTCTTTTTCTACCACTTAGTCTACCTGGTCCGACCATCTATTACAAATAAAATACATAATAAGTGATTATATGATAATAAACATAATAAAATAAAAATATAGCATGGTATGTAAATGGAGCAAGTAAATGATAAATTAAAAAAAAATACCGAGAATGTACTTAAGTTGTTAATCACTGTCATTATCCTCTTCAATTAGTACAATATGTTTGTCAATATCATTGTCACTATCAAAAAATTCTTCCTCCTTCTCATTATCATTAATAAAGCTATCATCTTCTATATTTACCATCTCTTCACACAGTACAAAATCTACATCAACGTGTACTTCAGACAAAATATCATCTCTTTCCAGATGCACTATTTCATCATCAACGCCTAATGTCTCATAAATCAAATGAGATTCATATTGTTGATATGGCTCATCATCATTATTTAACTCTTCATCTTCCTTATCAAGAACCTCGTAAGAGTTTCGAGGTTGAATCCTTTTAATAATGTGCCAAGCATTACCTAGTTTCATATCCATAATATAAAAAACTTGCGTAAACTTGAGAAGCTAGCACATATGGTTGATTCTGATACCATATTTTTCCCTTGTTGATGATAGTGACATTGTACTCATTATCAACATGTATTCCTATTTTTTTGTCAGAAACATCCCACCAATCACACTTAAACAATATTACTCGATTCCCTCTAGTATAGTATAACTCAATGATATCTTTCAAAACACCATAAAAGTTGTTGTCTTTTCCTTCATGTTCACCTTTCACGACTACGCCACTATTTTTTGTTTGGTGGTGCATCTCACGTTCTTTGGTATGGAATCGAAATTCATTGATGTTGTAACCCTTACAGCGTAAAATATGTTTATCAGGATCTCGAACTAATGAAAGAAGCTGATTACTGATATCACTTAAGCCTTGATAGTATAATGTAGCAACCTATTTATAAGTGAAAATGAGAATTAATACATTTCTAACAAGAGGATTAAAAGAAATACTTGTATATAAATAGTACCTATTAATATACTTACTAAAGCATTTCAAAAGTTTACTCACACGTTCTTCAAACTATTTAGGGAACTCTCATTCATGTCTTTGGTTAACGTTCCTCGTACACTCTCTTGAACGTTTTCCCTTGTGCTCACTATATGTAAAGTGAATATTTAGGACTCCCACAACACAAAATGATAAAGGAAATCAGTAGAACAAATTACTCACATGATATAGTCAAAAACCTCATCACAATTGTTTAAAACATACATATGAGCCTTTTCGCAATCTTTCAAATTTAACTCATCATGTATTGGTCCACCAAATGCATGACCATTGGATGCAAAAATAGAAAATCCCTGGGTTTGTTGCTCTGTGCCCCCATCATAATATCGTTCAACTTGATTAAATCTTGTCTCAATATCATGTAAGTGCATAGAACAAAAGGTCAAACATTCATTGTGTACATTACCTTCAGCTATAGAACCTTCTGGATGAGCCTTATTACGCACATAGCGCTTTAGCTTCTGTAAAAATCTCTCAATCGAGTACGCCTATTTGTATTGTACAGGACCACCAACTTTTGCTTCATTGGCTAAGTGAATTGGCAAGTGTACCATAACATCAAAAATGCAAGTGGAAAGCTCTGTCCAAGTTTACATAATGTCATGACAATTTTATTTTCAAGAAGATTTATCACATCTACATACAAAGTTCTAGAATATAACTCCTTGAAAAAGCTACTAAGCTCAATAGTGCTTCACACACATCTTTACGCAAGATTCCCTATATTGCTAATGAAAGTATACGATGTAGAAACACATGGCAATCATGACTCTTCATACCTGAAATTTGACATTCTTTGGTATTCACACAATGGGATATATTAGATGCAAAGTTGTCTGAAAACTTTATCGAAGTAAGGAATTCACATATTCTTCTTTTCTCATCACGAGATAAGTTATAACAAGTTGGGGGTAAAACAAAGGAATCACCATCGCAACGCATATGTAACTCGCGCCTTATGCCCATTACTTTCATATCTCTACGAGCCTTCCAACTATCTTTTGTTTTTCCTTCAATATTCATCAAAGTTTTCAGCACGTTATCACATACATTTTTCTCTATGTGCATGACATCTAGGTTGTGGCGCAATTTGAGGGTATTCCAATAAGGTAATTCAAAAAACATGCTCTTCTTCGCCCAATTGAAATCAGTGACCGAACGTTTTCTCTTCTTATTTCTAGGGTGTTTTTCAAATTTTTTAGGTTGGATGCTCGTTAGCTGGTTTAAAATATCATTCCCACGCAACACCTTTATCTTTTCTCTATAATCTTGGTGACCATCAAATATCTCTTTCTTTGCTCTCCATTTATGGTTGATCAATAAAAAACGACAATGACCCATATAACATTGTTTTTTTCCATTCTTTAACCAAAGAGAAGATGTGTCACTCATGCAAATAGGGCATGCCAATTTTCCTTTAGTGCTCCATCTCGACAAGTTGCCATAAGCCGAAAAATCATTAATAATCCATAATACTGCTGTGTGCAACTAAAAAGTTTTCTTAGTGAAAGGATCATATGTCGTAATACCAATTTTTCACAACTCCCTTAACTCATCAATTTGCAGTCGAAGATATACATCAATGTCATTTCCTGGACTTTTGATCCAGGAATGAGCATATACATAAAGAAAATAGAATCCTTCATGCATTTCCATGGCGGCAAGTTGTATGGTACGATAATTACTGGCCACATACTGTAAGCATTGCTCATATTCCCAAAAGGATTAAAGCCATCAGATGCTAACCCAAGTCTAATATTACGAGGATCCTCGAAAAATATCTTATGTGCCTCATCAAATTCTTTCCAAGCTTCAGAATCAGCCGAATGCCTCATTACATTATTATCGTTTACACATTTCTCCTTATGCCGCTGCATATTCTTAGCAATTTCTTTGTTTACAAATAATCGTTGTAGCCTTGGTTTCAATGGAAAGTAACGTAATGCCTTCTTAGGTATTTTTATTGAACCTTCAAATTTCCATGGAGATGTCTTACATATGGGACAATTATCATAGTCTTTGTACTCATTCCAAAACAATGCGCAATCATATTCACAAGCATGTATCTTGATGTAGCCTAAGTCCAAATCCCGAATTGACTTTTTTGTCTCTTCATATGACCTAAGCAACATCTCACCATTAGGAAGTGCATGCTTCAGTAGTTCAAGCAACATGTCGAAAGATTTATGAGTCCAATTATTCATCATCTTAATGTGAAACAACTTCACAATAAATGACAGCTTAGAGAATTTCTCATAACCTGGGTAAAGTTTTGGTTTCGCCTCCTTTAGCAATTCCATAAATGTCTTTGCTTCTTCTTCAACCTCATGAGAACCTTGGCTAGTAGAATCATTCCCTACCCAATTAGTGCCAAATATGCATGTGGTAATATTATGTATTATTTCTTGCATATCATTATCTTCAATATTTTCCTCTTCATATTGCTCATCAACGGTATCACTATTATCTAAATATGCTCAAATTCTTCCCCATGATGTATCTATCTAGTGTAAGTGTTGACAATTCCATGGATTAACAAATGAGCATCCACTTCATCTCTAGTTTTGAAATAGCAATTGTTGCATTGAACGCGTGGGCATAAGATGTCACTCCCAGGTTCAGTATAGGTAAATGCAAACCCGAGAAACTCTTGAACTCTCTTTTGATAGTAAGGATGTAGCTTATTTTTAATTTGCATCCAACTCCGATCCATTTGTATGTCCTATTCAAATTGGACAGTCAAGTAAAGTCAAAATTGGGGCAAATGTACTATTGTTAGGTTCTTAATTAACAACTGAAAAATACTAATTTGCATCAAAAGAAAAAAAATGATAGGCTATTGTTGGCTAATAACACTGTTTCTTGTCCCTAATGATCATATAATATAAATATATATACCAGTATACATTGTTTGGTTGGAAAAGAAGAATAAACAAATAAACTCATGGAAATATGCTTTAAGTAATATTATAGAGAAAGAAACAGTAAGGTAGTGGTGGGGATTTGTTAAATATTTAGATGCTTTTCATGGGATTTGAACTTAAAAGGTTTAGTAGTCAATTACTTCACACAAATCATGCTAGAAACAATACAGATTTATGATCTAACATGGAGTAACATAGATTTAGTAGTCACGTTCCCTTGTCTTAGATTTATGATCTAACATAGATTTAGTAGTCATTTTCATCATTTTTTTCCTGAATTGTTCTTATGTCTCATTTACTAACTTGTTTAAAGTTGTGTTTCGACGAGGCAGAGTTGTGTTATGTTTTTTACAAAGGAATGAAAAAAAATGAACACTCTATTTTTTTATTCTTCTAAACTGAAAAAGTAACAAAGTTGAAAAAGATTATGAGAAAAAACAAAATAAGCTAAGTTTTTCATTTTTATCCAGAACAATATTTATATTTCTTGATATGCACTAAAGATTATTAAAATCGTAATGGGTTTGCTTAGATTAGAATATGGATCTTGAGTGAATGCAGGAAGGGACAGAGAGAAAATATAGATTTTGGGTACAAGAGTAGATGTTGGGTATAAAATAGGTTGTGAAAGAGAAGGGAGAATGGGGTTGTTGAGGTTCCAACGGAGTAATGGAGAAGGAGGAGGCTCTGTGGCGGGGTCGTAGAGGAAAAGGGGGTGGGGCGCCTGTGGCAGGGTTGTGAAGGAGAAAAGGGTATACCTAGGTGTTTCCGCCGCATGTTCTCAGTACGTTGCTACTGGTCTTCCTGTCGCCGCTGCTGGTCTTTTTGTCGTCGCCGCCGGTCTTCTCGTTCCACCGTACTAGTGTGTAACCTTGTAATTATTTAACTGATTAGAAATCCTAAATGAAAACCACATAAGTGGGGGAAAGCAAAGCGGCAAAGCAAAGCGCACGACAAAGCAAAGCACGCGACAAAATGCAAAGTGACCAAATTATATTATGGAAAGAAACTTCACATTTTTGTCTCTTCCTTAACAATTTCAATTTTTTCTTCACTTTAAATTTGAATAACTTTTTCAATTTTAAACCCATTAATTAAAATGCAATATAGAATTTGATATATTAATTAGGCATAGTTATAATTTGGATGTTAGAGATACTCCAATTTGATACAATATGGTCATATTTGAAGTTATGGACTAATAGATAGAGGGATTTACATATATTTTGTGTTATAATAATATTATTATCACTTAACAAGTATTTGATGTTGATTTAGTGATAAAATTGTTGATTCATCACAAATGACATCCTTTTGTGACAACTAATACAACATCACAAAAATAATGTCGCTAGTGGTTGTCTAAAAAAAATCACAAAATATTTAGGCTCCGTTTGTTTCGACGTAAAATATTTTATCATGAAAAATATTTTAAATATAAAATAATTTTGTAAAAATAATTTTTTTACTTGTATGTTTTGGTATTTGATTAACATTTGAAAAATATTTTCAATGAAAAAAATAAAAGAAATCCGCCACCATGTATGATTTCTATCTCTGTATCTCTCTCTCACATTGTCTCATTCACATATCATCTCTCTCTTCTACACATTCTCATCCGCTATGAGAATAACAAAAAGTGAAAAGAATTAGGTGAATGAATTGGGTGAGAGTGTGCGAAGGTACAATTCTAAAATTAACTTACTAATTAATTTTTTGTAAGTCAAATTTGGTCTAATGAGGTAAAATATTTTTTTTAAAAAATTATTTTACATAGGTATTATCAACTAAATAATAAAAAATAAGTAAACTATTTTACCTAAAAATATTTACGTCGAAACAAATGGAATCTTAGTGACAATGAGAAATATATTGTCACTATTTTGTGAAAGAAATTTAGTGACAAACTATAACATTGTCACTAAACATGTTCTCGATGTCAATTAAGTGACGAAAATTTCGTTCGTCACAAATGCTATCCTTTTTGTGACAATTATTACGTGGTCACAAATATAAATCATTTGGTGTCAAAAATTATTTCCTGCCAAATGTATATTGACAATATCAAAGCCGCCACGGAAGTTAAGAAATTGAACTATCAGTGACGACAACAATTTTGTCAGTAAATACATGCTTTTAGCGATGAATCTTCATGTCGTTATAAGTATTTTGTCACTAAAAACTATTTTCTTTTGATATAAAAAAATATTAAATAATACCTAATAAATACAATTTTTAGTCGAAACTTCTTAAAATACAAAATACCTAAATAGAACTTAATCCAAAATAGTAATTCTATGGTGCCAAGGGCGGACCAGAATTTTGCCTGGGAAATTAACACCTCATTTTTGTGGGTCCCACGTTATTTAATTAATTATTATTCTTAACCTCTCTCCCTTCCGCCACAGTTTTTAGCGCCAAAAGCTGTTCCATTTTTTCCTTTTTATGATTTGATACCTTTGTTCTCTCTCCCTACACTCCTAGGCTGTTTTTGGCAAGCTGTTCCACCTTCACTTGCTTTGGTCTCACGCTTATGCACTTCGTTGGAATAATTATTTTATTTTAT
>JAULJZ010147068.1:0-10416 GCA_032270985.1 Heliamphora pulchella | reverse complement strand
CATTTAAAACCATTTATTCTTAGAAAATAAATTATGAAAATCATCAAAATCAAATTAAAAAGCCCTTGGGCTAATAACAACAGTGAACAACCAGGCCAGGATTTAGACTCAATGCTAGACACAAATCCAACTCTTACAGGCTTAGAAAATCCAAAACTAAGCTCAATGTTAGCAACTTCGAGCTCGAGTAAATGATTTGTTGAGTTCATCTATCAAAAACGAGACTCAATCCAACGAAGGGAGAACTAAAGCTATAAAGATGCTAAAAAATCCTTCGATCACCTTTAAACAGTTGCTTGATGGGAAAGTTAATGCTGAAAGTTTCATCCAATTTGGGGCAATGGTTAGTGGAAGATCAATTCGAAGGGTAAGGAAACCATGCACTAATGAGCCTAATCAAGTCGATAATAACTTCATCGACATTTCTAATGATCAGATTTTCGAAGTAAACATCTTAAACCCAAAGCTTGAGCAATCTAGTCAGCAAAGAACTTTGAGAAGAATATTCACCCCTCTAGGAGTCTTGCTTTTCATTATCCTTGGTAGTCTTATTGAAAGGAGCCTCCTAAAGCCTTTGGAGCCAATCCCGCCACCAAATTCTTTGTCGCCCAGATATAGTCTAACCTAGGACAGTGCCTTCCACCAAAGGCACGGTCATTTAACCAACAACTGCATGAGGCTTCGGGACAAGATCCAAGATTTGATAGATAACAAGGTGATTCCTTCACCTACAGCTATTTAGAAACCAAATGTTACCACTAATCCTCTACTGAATTTTGCATATCAGCAAATTGTGAACATCGTTCATGGAGGGTCAGAAGGTTTTAATCCCACGAAATTCATAGTTACCGCAACATAATCAAAGCCAATTACAATTCTGCTATCCGGTCCAAAGGTACTGCTGCTCAATGACCTTATTCAGGATCTGATAGACGATGGTTTTAAAAAATTTTCGATCTTTATTGTCCACGAAAAAGAAGTTTCTCCCCTTATCGACGGTAATGATGCAGAGGATGAAGAAATCAGATGGTTGTGGGAGGATTTGGCAAGCCTTATAGCATTAGATGAGTTAGAGGAAGCTGGAATTGACATCAAATGGCATGTCCCATCCGTTCTAAGTGATGATACACCTTAACACCGAGGGGCAGCTGGTATGGGGAAGCCGAGCCTGTTAGAGGCAAAACTACCAAGATCATTGTTTTTGTAAACGATTTTCGATAAAAATGAACTGAACGGACAAACGTTGAAATGCGTTCCAGATAAAATTTTTGATGTCGAACGATCAAAATAAAAATCGTACAACCACAGTTAATTTAGAAGAATACATTTTTTTGGTCGATTCTCTAGCTACGATTTTGATTCCGAGTTAAAGCTTCCATCAGACCTTTTACTGTATTTCTTTATGCGATTCCCAAACGTAGTGTGGGGTATGAACTTTCGAGAACTCGTACCGACAAAACCTGGTCAACTTTAGTCCTGAAGACAAGTTATCAATTTGGTTTAGCCTGCCCGCATATTTATAGGGATACAGCAGGGACTTATGGAGTAATTATAACGAAAACTTTTAGTATAACACAGATACGTATCCAGCGATTTTCGCAATTAAGCAAACCTCTCAGGGGTATTTGTAATTATAAAAATCTTGCAGCGATTTCTGTAATTTTCATAAAATACTAAATTATATTTTACACCACTGAAGAACTATAATTGCATTCTAAGCCATAATCTCAATACCTTCTTGCATTGAGCTCCTGTTATTAAATGCTTAACGCATCTCCCCACGTTAAGATTTTCGATACTCGCCAATTAAGTTTAATTACTGACAATTTAATTTAATCGACATCTTTAAATTTCTTAACCCTTTTCGCTTAACTTATTTGACTTCCGGATAATCAAATACATCTGCAGGGTTTGACCCGATCAAAACTTATAAGTTTCTTTAAGGGGGTATTGTCAATTCTGATCATTCGAGACGTGAATTCCGTCAATAATTAATATTCACCATATAAATATTATCGCTGCAACACACCGAGAATACTGACCCATATAAGATCGCACCCTCTAATGAATCAAAACAATAAATATTAAATATATGCAAATTAATAATTATTTCAAGATTAAGAGTATAAGTACTATTCATTATAACCTCAGGGTGTAAATTAATTTATATAGTCAGTATATAATTAATTTACCCCAATGTGTCCCATTCAATACATACAAAGTGTACTAGCACAGAGAGTTAGAACAATAGACGACGCTACTATCTGTTTTTCGTAACTAAGACAGGCCTACTAAAACTCTATGCTACAGTCGTACCAATGGTATGTTCATTTTCATTTAAATTGTGAACAAATAACTTATATTCTACAAGTACCTAAAATCCGATCTTCTGTATGCAAGCCGTACTCTACACACCAGATTAAATACTGTACAGAATAAAAGACATCCATGCATAACATTAAAAAAATGATATTACATATATTACTCATTAATAATTTTATAAAATAAAAAATTAATTTTTTTAAAATAAAATTAAATATTAAAAACATGATTTTCAGTATACAACCCTAACAATCTCCCATTTATACTTAAAATTATGCTGTCATACATCTGACTCTCATGCCCTCTACATGACTATCAAAAGTCTTAGCCGATAAGCTGTTTATAAAAGGATCTGCAAGATTGTCACCTGATGCAATCTTGGTCACAGTAACATCACCCCTCTGTACAATTTCTCATATCATGTGATATTTACGCTTAATGTGTTTTCCTTTCTAATGGACTCCTTGTTCCTTTGAGTTTATAATTGCTCCGCTATTGTCATAATAAAGTGTAATAGCCGACTGAACTGAAGGGACCATATTTAGATCTAACAGGAAGTTCCTGAGCCAAACAACGTCCTTGGCTGCATTAGAAGCTGCCACGTACTCGGCCTCCATGGTAGAATCAACAATGCAGGACTGCTTGATAATCCTCCAACTAATAGCTCCACCTCCTAAAGTAAACACATATCCTGAGGTAGACTTATGGGAATTCTTGTATGACTGGAAATCTGAGTCTGTGCACCCTAAAGATACTAGATTGTCTGCCTGATAAATCAATATATAATTCTTAGTCCTTTTTAGGTATTTGATTATATTCTTTACCATAATCTAATACTCCTACTCTGGGTTAGACTGATATCCGTTAACTATGCCAGCGACAAAGCAAATGTCGGGTTTAATACAAAGCGTAGCATACATTAGGCTTCTTATTACCAAAGAATAAGGAACTGCCTTCATTTTCTCTATCTCATCATGTGTCATAGGAAACTGATCTTTGAATAGAGTGATTCCATACCTGAAAGAAAAAAAATCCTTTTCTGGAATCCTGCATGCTAAAACGAGTAAGGATATCATTGATATCTTTGCTTGTCATAAGCACAACATCCTTTGTTTTCGATCTCGCACAAGCTTGATCCCAAAGATGTGATTGGCTTCTCCCAAGTCCTTCATATCAAACTGTCCAAATTACCGTACTTTTACCGTAGATAATACTCACATCATTTCTGATAAACAAGATATCATCTACATAAAGTACTAGAAAGATCATCACGCTTCTGTCATGCTTCTTGTACACACAAGACTCATCAGTACTCTGATTAAAATCATAAGACTTTATGGCTTGATCAAATCGAGTATTCCAAGACCGCGATGCCTGCTTAAATCCATAAATGAATCTCTTAAGTTTGCATAACATGTGCTCCTGGCCCTTTGCTATGAAACTGTTAGGGTTGGTATACTGAAAATCATGTTTTTAGTATTTAATTTTATTTTTAATAAAATTAATTTTTTATTTTATGAGAATCTTTATGAGTAATGTATGTGTATTATTTCTTTAACGTTATACATGAATGTCTGATATTTTGTATAATATTTAATCTGTTGTGTAGAGTACGACTTGCATACAGAAGATCAGACTTTTGGTTCTTGTAGAATATAAGTTTTATGTTCACAGTTGGATGAAAATGAACATACCATCGGTACGACTGTAGCACAGAATTTTAGTAGGCCTGTTTTGATTACGAAAAATAAATAATTGCGTCATTTATTATTCTGACTTTCTATGTTAGTACACTTTGTGTGTATTGAATAGGACATTTAGGGTAATTAATTTTATACTGACTGCATAAATTAATTCACACGTCAAGATTATTATAAATAGCGCTTATCCTCTTAATTCTAAAATAATTATTGATTTGAGTATATTTAATACTCTTTGTTTTGATTCATTAGAGAGTGCGATCTTATATGGGTCTATATTCCTGATGAGTTGGATAGCAGTATTATTTATATGGTGAATACTAATTATTGATGGAATTTATGTCCTGAAAGATCAAAATTGACGATACCCCCTTAAAGAAGCTTATAAGTTTTGACCGGGCCAAACCCTACTGGTAGATTTGATTATCCAGCAGTCAAATAAGTTAAGCGGAAGGATTTAAGAAATACCAAGGTACCGATTAAATTAAATTATCAGAAATTAAATTTAATTGACAGAAATTGGGAATCTTAACGTGAGGAGAAATAGTAAGCATTTAATAACAGAAACTCAATACAAGATGGTCTTGAGATTATGGGTCAGAGTGCAATTATAGTTCTTTAGTGGTGTGAACTGTAATTTAATATTTTATAGAAATTGCAGAAATCGCTACTGATTTTCCATAATTACAGATTCCGCTATGAAAATTGCTTAATTGCAAAAATCGCTGATACATGTCTGTGTTCCGCTTGAAGTCTTACTCATAATTACTCCCCAGGTCCCTCCTGAAGCCCTATAAATATGCGGGTAGGCTGAACCAGCTTCATGACTTGTCTTCTAAGACTAAAGTTATCCAGGTTCTGCCGATACGAGTTCTCAAAAGATTATAGCCCACACTACATCTGAAAATCGCATAAGGGAATACAATAGAAGATCTAACATGAGTTTCAACTCGGATTCAAATCAAAGTTGAAGATTCGACCGATAAAAAGGTATTCTTCTAAATTAACTTCAAATGCACGGGTTTTATTTTGATCGTTCATCATCAAAACTTTTTATCTAGAGCCTGTTTTGGCATTTTTTCGTCCAGTTAATTTTCTTTAAATAATCGTTTTCAAAAATAAAGATCTTGACAGTTTTATCTCAAACAATTGGTATCTGTGGAGCCAGAATTTTGGGATTATTTGGTAGTTCAAAAATAAGAGAATTCAAATGATGTTTGGAAAATATTTTAACACCTTGAAAGTCAAATTTTGAAAATATATTTTTGTTAAAAATAGAGTCGTCACTTGATTTTAGAAAAAAATCAAGAAAAACAAAAATGACTACTGATCGTTTAAAATATTAACTAGAGAAAAAGGGTTCGGGGGTTAAGGTACGAATCGGGAAAGGTGTTAGGCACCCCATTCGCCTAACCGTGAGGTTAATCTCTACTAATCTTCATTGGTTCTTTAATAAAATTTCTCAAATGCGTGCAAATAAAAAAAATTGAGACAAAGAGAGAATATCGAAAATCAAATATATAAAATATATAACATATGTATATTGCACATCAAAACAAAACAAATAAAGAGATAAAATCTTAAATTTTACGGCATGCAATTCTAATTAAATGATACATGGAGCACTCCTACATGCAATTTCACCAAAATAATCTAAGCTATCATGATTTAAATAAAAGAAAACATATATTAAAAATTGCTAAAATCACCTAAACATGAGTTGCTAATAAAATAAGTTAAATTATTCTAAACATGATTTTAAATTAACTAAAAACATGCATATTCTCAAAAAAAAAACTAAGTTAGCATTAATATGATGAATATTTAAAAGAAATACTAAATGTAAAATAAAATATAGATAAAAATTCTATATTAAAAAGAGAGTTTACTAACAAAGTAATTTAAAATTAAGGTTTTATGACAAAAGAAAAAATTAAAGATTTTAAACAAAAGAAAATAAAAAAAAGGATAATTCACAAAAGAAAATGAAACCAAAGATAAAAGGTCCTAGAAGAAAAGGAAGAATAAAAAATAATAGAAAATTACAAATGGCATTATTTAAAAATATTATTTATCGAGTAAACTAATAAACTTAAACTAAGAACATTAAGCTAAATTTAATAAAAGATTTGAGGAAAAAATAAAATGGAAAGAGGATTTGATCATTAAAAGATTTTTTGAGTTTTTGATACCAAATAAAGCAAAAGAAGGGAGAAAAAGAGATATAATTAAAAAAAAATTAAATTAATATTCAAAGGAAAAAATTAAACTACCATTTAAAAGAAGAATTAAAAAAATAAAAAAAATGTTAAATTAGGAAAAAATAAATACTATGAAAGGAAAAGTAAGCTAACATTAAAAAGAAAAAAAAGGAAAAAAGAACATTAGCATTAAATAAAATATTAAACTAATATTAAAAGAAAAAAAATGGAATGCTAGTAAAGGAATATTAAACTAATATTAAAAGAAAAAAAAATAGAATGCTAGCAAAAGATTATTAAATTAATATTAAAATAAAAATAAAAAATAAAATATGGGTGTAATATTGACAATAACCCATCTTTAGTCATATTCTTAAATTATGTTAAAACTATTTAATGTATCAACAAATTTAATACAAGTAAGCAAATAAATTAAGCAAGCTAAGAATGGCTACTTTAATAAATTAAACACATTAAAAATAATTAAAACAACTATATAAGCAGTGTAAAAAATAAAATAATCAAATTAACCCGGCCACTCTAAAGAGGTAGAAAATGGAGTTAGAAAGACCGGGGATCCAAACAAAATACCTGGATCGCTAAGGAATCCTCGAGTCGGGGAATGGCGATGGGTAATTCGATCCTCGAGTGGTGATCCAAGGTAAGGTTTTAGAATCTCAATATTAGGGGTTCAGCTATCGGTACTTCGGCAGGATTTCGGCGTCGGGGCTCGAAATTGCTCGACAACTCAGTAAAGCTTCTCTCTCTAGAATTCTCTCTTTTTTTTTGAAAACGTACCAGGGGGTATGATATTTATAGAATTCTTCAACCAATTGAACGTTTTAGAACACGTCAGGGTTTTTCAAGGTGTCGATCGCCACTATGCAAGTTGGCGGTCGCCAGGTTGGAGTTGGCGGTCGCTATTTCAGGAGAGTTTTCAGAAGCTTCTTATGGAGGTCGCCACTATGCAAGTTGGCGATCGCCAGGTTGGAGTTAGCGGTTGCCAGGTATGGACATGGCGGTCGCCACAAAAAGTAGAAGCATCCAAGAGGTTCTATTGGCGGTCGCCACAATGAACATGGCGACCCCAAGGTTTCAACATGGCGATTCAATGATGATTTTACTGGTTTAAAGGTATTGATCATTGGGTTCAAATACTGAGCTTGGATCATTTCTCGAAGATCGTACTGAATCACCATTCCAATTGCTTTCATCATCAGATTCACCTAAGATTTGGCGGGTTCAAATTGGGGTGTCTACAGTTGCCCCTTTTTGATATAACTTGCATAGAAACATGAGATGCAAGTTATATCAAAGATCCAGAGATAACATCCATTTGACGAGCTGTCAATCTTATGCCACAAACACATAAGCATACATATGATGTTGGTCGTACTCAAATTTTTATCGAGCTGCCAACGTACTCTTTTGCTAGGGATCAGACCAAAACGTAGTTCACGGGGCAAAATGCAAGGATAAGAAACGTGATGCAGATGCTAACATAGTGCAAAAACTGATATGATCCAAACACCAACGTAAAAATCGAGTCAAGATGTAAAGAGAACACAAACAAACAAGTCAAAGATTGAGTTAAGATCCAAGAACTCGGATAGGGATAAAATAATTAAAAGGATCGAGTCAAGATCCTAAAAATTATCTTAACTGGGAAAACAACAACGAATTAGTTAAGTCGAGTCAAGACCTAAAAACTCAGAACGAAGCTTGAGATGAAAATAACTAAAAGTCGAGTCAAGGCATTAAACTATTTTAACCGAGAAAGATAACCACGAATTAATAGGTCGAGACTAGACCAAAAAACTCAGAACGAAACACAGGATAAAAATAATTAAAAATCAAGTCACGGCTTAAAATTAAATTTATTATGAGGAAAAATACGAATTAATAGGTCGAGTCAAAACCTAAAAAGTCGGGACGAATCACGCGATAAAAATAATTAAAAGCCAAGTCACGACTTAAAATAAAATTTATCAGGAAGAAAATCACGAATTAATAGGTCGAGTCAAGACCTAAAATATCGGGACGAATCACAGGATAAAAATAATTAAAAGCCGAGTCAATGCTTAAAATTAAGTTAATTAGATAAAACACCACGAATTAATAGATCAAGTCAAAATCTAAAAACTCGGGACGAGCATGGGACAAGAATAATTAAAAGCCGAGTTAAGGCTTAAAATTAAATTTATCGGAGAAAACACCATAAATTAATAGGTCGAGTCAAGACCTGAAAACTCGGAACGAGCATGAGACAAGAATAATTAAAAGTCGAGTCAAGACTAAAAAACTATTTTTAAATCCCAAAAACAGGCAAACAAACAATTATAGGGGTAATAAAAACTCATAAGAAGCAATTATGACAGAGGTGCTTGTGGAGTATGGCTTGAAAAACCTAAAACGCCTTCTAGACTTAGAGTGCCTGAGGAGCAGAGCTTCAAAGATAGCATGCTTAGCACACTAGGGCTTGGAACATAGGATGCCTAGCACACTAGGGCTTAAGAAACCTAAGACGCCTTCTAGACTTAGGACCTAGACGTCTTATGGACTAGGGTTTGAAGAAAACCTAAGACACCTTTTGGACTTAGGACCTAGACGCCTTATGAACTAGGGTTTGAAAAAAAACCTAAGACACCTTCTGGACTTAGGACCTAGACGCCTTATGGACTAGGGTTTAGGAAACACCTAAGACACCTTCTGAACTTAGGACTTAGACGCCTTATGGACTAGGGTTTGAAGAAATCCTAAGACACCTTCTGGATTTAGGATCTAGACGCCTTATGGACTAGGTTTTGAAGAAAAACCTAAGATACCTTCGAACTTAGGACCTAGACACCTTATGGACTAG
Source organism: Heliamphora pulchella (assembly GCA_032270985.1). Classification (NCBI taxonomy): domain Eukaryota; kingdom Viridiplantae; phylum Streptophyta; class Magnoliopsida; order Ericales; family Sarraceniaceae; genus Heliamphora; species Heliamphora pulchella. The sequence goes on along the minus strand of JAULJZ010147068.1, from coordinate 1,333 downwards.
GGTTTGGAAAAAATTTAAGACACCTTCTGGACTTAGGACCTAGATGCCTTATGGACTAGGGTTTGAAAAAATTCTAAGACACCTTCTGGACTTAGGACCTAGACGCCTTATGGATTAGGGTTTGAAAAAAATCTAAGGCACCTTCTGGACTTAGAACTAGATACCTTATGGACTAGGGTTTGAAGAAATCCTAAGACACCTTTTGGACTTAGGACCTAGACGCCTTATGGACTTAGGACCTAGACGCCTTATAGACTAGGGTTTGAAGAACATCTAAGACACTTTCTGGACTTAGGACCTAAACGCCTTGTAGACTAAGGTTTGAAAAAATTCTAAGACACCTTCTGGACTTAGGACCTAGACGCCTTATGGACTAGGGTTTGAAGATAACCTAAGGATCGTCACTCACATACGAACCTAGGGTTGAGTTTGCTTGGCGTGCCAGTGCTTAGAGTTCCTAGTTTTCTACCATGACGTGTAGAAACCAACGGATCGTCACACACACACGAACCTAGGATTAAAAAGATTTTCCTGGTGTACCAGGGCTTTAGGTTCCTAGTCTTCTACTAGGACGTGTAAGATTTGCCTACGCACCAGGGTTTTGAGTTCCTAGTCTTCTACTATGTCGTGTAAAAATCAAAGGATCGTCACTCACACACGAACCTAGGGTTAACAAAATTTGCCTGACGCACCAAGGCTTAGGGTTCCTAGTCTTCTACTATGACTTGAAAATTTTGCCTAGTATACCAGGGCATAGGGTGCCTAGTCTTCTAGGGCTTGGGAAATGATTGTTTTTGTCAAATGATTTTTGGTAAAAAATTAACTAGACGGACAAACGCCGAAACGGGCTCGAGATAAATATTTTGACATCGAACGATAAAAAATAAGCCCGTGCAACCAAAGTTAATTTAGAAGAATTCCACTTGTAGATCTAATCTTCAACTACGACTTGATTCCGAGTTGAAGTTCTAGTCAGATCTTCTACTGTATTCCCTTACGCGATCCTCGAACGTAGTGTGGATTACGATCCTCCGAAAACTCGTACCAATAGAACCCCGATATATTTAAGTCTTGAAAGACAAAAATAATATCATAATAATATATGGGATATGATCTATCAATATATGATGTATCAATCTCAAACTAGTTCAGCCTACCCGCGTATATATAAGGCTATAGTAGGGACCTAAGGAGTAATTATGAGTTAGACTTCCAGTGGAACACAGATACCTACGAGCGGTTTCTGCAATTTTCATAAAACACTAAATTACAGTTCACACCACTAAAGAACTATAATTGTACTCTGACCCATAATCTCAAGACCTTCTTGCAT
>JAULJZ010147057.1:0-10417 GCA_032270985.1 Heliamphora pulchella | reverse complement strand
CCCCCCCCCCCCCCCCCCCCCCCCCCCCCCCCCAAAAAAAAACAAAAAACGGAAAAAAGAAAACCAAGCAGAGAGAGAGAGCAGAAAAGAATCTCATAGACATGAATTTTGCTTTGACAGGGCAAATTTGGCATCATTGTACCAAAATTATTCGTATAAGTTTTCTGAATATGAAAACAAAATCATTTACTCACTCCACAGAGGAAAAAATTCTCAGCAACAAATGCTGTTTATATGAGAATACACAACTGGACGAAATGTGTGGTAGTAGAGTTGTGAGGGAACCAATGCAAAAGTTAGAAACTTACAAGAATCCGAGACAGCACAAATCTATCCGACCCTTTTTTGCACTTTGAATCTTTTTGACTTTTTGAATCTTTTTCACTAGGCTTTTTGAATCTTTTTCACCTGCTGGTATCATCTGTGTTCTTATCACATTCTAATAAAATTGATTGACAATACAGATTGGCTAGAATGGCTAGAAATGCCGGCAGCTTTGATCCTTCTCCTCGTGGCAGCTCCTAGCTTGCTTGCCGATACAGTGAGGGACAGCTGGATTGGTGTTGTAATATGTCTTGCCATTGGATGCTACTTGCTTCAAGAACACATCCGAGCATCCGGTGGGTTCAGGAATTCCTTCACGAAAAGTAACGGGATCTCCAACTCCGTCGGCATAATCATTCTGCTGGTCTACCCTGTCTGGGCTTTGGTGGTTGACTTCATATAGCCACAGCTCTCTCTTTGAGCAGCTTTGTTGTTTGTCCATTTTTGGTTTGTATTTCTTGATCAAGCAGGTTTGTGTAAATGACTTGTGAAGACTCCAAACTTTTGTTAGTATCATGTCTCACTGGGGATTCCTGTATGCATGTACTATGTATTGATTACTTGATTTGTGCTAATAATGCAAAGGTTAGGGACTTACATGGGCCATGAGTTTTCTTTTGTTATGAGTATTGTCGTCGAATTTTCGGCCGAAACAAACACAGTTGTTGAAATATGATCAGTCAAAAAGAAAAAAATGGTCACCTTAATCATTTTTCTTTTACAGTTTTTATTTGCTTGGGCTGATCATGGCCATTATAAAGGTGATCTAGGTAAAATTCATTTTATGATTTGGTTTGTTTTTTTGGGTTGACATTTTAGTTCGGCTTCTAAATTATTAAGAACTATTTATTACGGTTTAGTTTTCGAATTAAGTTTCTAAAAAATTATATAAATCAAATCGAAATGTTCCTTAGTTGTTTTATATTCATGTTATAGTAAATTACGTATCATATATAAATAAAAGAACTTTAAAATATTAACTATTTTATTTTTTTGTCTATTTTTTCATTGTTTATTCTCTTTTATTATCTATGTTTTTACTTTTTTTTCATAATATTGTAATATTATATAATTGATAACTATTAATAGTCAACAAAAAGAATAATAAAATTACAAGAGGATGAAATATAATGCATACTTTATATATACGAAAATGCCATTTTTTGTAATCTTATGAAACAAGTAATAAAATAAAATATGTTGTAAAATACTATAAGAAAGAATAGGGAAAGAATAAATAAAAAAAGTAAAATTATGTATAATTTTTTTAACATAAAATATGAAATAAATATTTAATCTTAAATTCGTAGTTACAAAATGGAATCGAATCGTTTTTTATTGATTCGGTTCGGTCCGATTACATTATACTCATGATTTGATTCTAGTCCTTAAACTTCTGGGGGTAGATGCTTTGTGGGTTTGCTCGTCACGGTTCGTCCGAGAGTCTAGGGTCAAGAGCTGCGGGTCGAGAGTCACCCCTACCCCACTACCACCGCCATTGCTTTTATTACCACCGATGCTACCAATTCTAACATTATAATATTTACTAGCACTGTAATTTTTAAAGTTGCAATCAAACACATATAAGGATATTTTTTTAAAAACTATTTTGTTAAAAACATTTTGCGCTGAAAATATTTTCCCAAAAACAAACGAAGCCTTAATTGAAAACAAATTAAAACCGGATCCGTGAACACCTCTGTATTTGTAGCTGGCGTTTGTGACTTTGTTTAGCTGCACCCAAGCGGGCCAAAATTAAGACTCATATGGGCTTGACCCAAATCTGACCTAAGCCCTTAAGTCCAAACAATTGGGCTTGTCTTCCAGCCTTCTAACGCAACCACTATAATAAGCAGAGTATTATAAGAGAAAGAGCTAGGGTATTTTTTCAGTTGAGTGCGTGGAAAGAAGAAGGAGATCAAAGAAGCGAGAATGTTTCCATCAATGTTCGCCCGCAAACCGGACAAAGAGGTTGCTCTGAAGCAGCTTCGAACCCACGTCGCCATGTTCGGGGTATGGGTTGCCGTGGTTCGAGTCACCCCTTACGTTCTTTACTACTTTTCTGACCACAAAGAGGAACTCAAGCTTGATTTCTGAATCATTCGTCTTTACTGCCACTCGTTTGGGGTAATCCTTGCAAAAAGATATAACAAATGTTCATTCTTTGATCTTGCTTTTCTTTTCATGTCTGGGTTTTCGTGATCACTGGATTTGGGTTTTGTTTTGTTTTGTTTTTTGTTTTTTAATGGTTGCTTTGTTCAGATTGTGTTGCCTTCATATGTGTTCTTGTTAGATTGAACTAGGAAGCGGGTGTTAAGGGCATTTCAATTCACTGCAAATTTATGGATTAAATACCGTTTAATTTATTGTTTCTTGTTCATGTGATTTGTGTGCTTACATTGATCTTGAGTAATTCAGAGAGAAGAATTTTCAATTTGATGAAGCTAAGGCTGAGAAGGATGGAATATGAGGATGATGCCTTTTCCAATGAAGCATTGACATTTATGATGGTATCTTTGGCTCTCTAAGTGTGAGGGAAAAGAACTTAGCTGGATTGTGATGTGTGCGGCATGTTTGGATCGAAGTCGGTCCAAGTGTTAGATTGTGAGTATGTGCCAAGATCTAGTGTATGGATTAAATGCCGTTTAATTTGTTGTTTTGTGTTCACGTGTTTTGTCAGCTTACATTGATACTGAGCAATTCAAAGTGCACAATTTTCAATTTGATGCAGCTAAGGCTGAGAAGGAATTCGAGGATGATGTCTTTGCCAATGAAGCATGGACGTGAATAAAGAATACATATTTTTTTTTCCGCTTTCTCTTATCCTTTGCGGAATATGGGATACATCTTTGATGACATATTTGGATCTCTAAGCGTGCGAGGGAAAAACACTTAGGCCGATTGTGATTGTGCATGGCAAGTTAGGATTGAATTTGGCGAAAGTGTGAGATTGCGCGAAGATCTAATTTCTAAGAAAGTAGCCTTGGGGCAAGCTACTATTTCTTTATATGCCTGAACAAAGAGGACTTCACTAATTTCCTAGCTGTGGAAGTGAAAAGTGAAGTGTAACACAAAAAATGTCGAAAACTTCAAATTTTGGACACTGTAAATCGTGAATGTGAAAACTTCAAATTTTTGCAATCTGTTGGATTCAGGGATGCAAGGTTCTGCTGCTCCCAAACTACCTCTGAAGTATGGTTAGTATAGCCCAAACTGTAAGCATGAGATCAATTTGGACTACCTTGTCAGCTAATTGGGTGATGGTAGAGTGCAGTGGAGAGGAGGGCAGGCGCATAAGATGACATAATGGAGCCTGTCATTAATCATCAGGTTCTTTGTCATCCAACCAAACAATGAAGCATATAGTCACGGGAAAAATGTGGTAAACCATGCAATACATTTACAATGTGAAGTTTGTTAGCTCTGGAAGCACATGTAATTTGGGGGTAAGGTTGCCTACTCTAGATCTTGTTGCAGTGGGCCTTTGCACTAAGTAGGACATTTTAATATTGGTATATGCAAAATGGTTGATAGCTAATGATAATTAATAGGAACAAAACCATTATCAGTGCACTTAATCTTCTCTAGTAGAAGGCTATGAAGCATGGATTCTTCTAGGAGGACTTATATCCATAAGGATTCATATGTTAACCTTATTCTCATTAGATACTTGCAGATACGTATGTGTCTGACACTTCAAAAGCATATTGATTGTTTAAAATTATTTTGTAATAAGTTTTGAAAGGTATCTGAAACGTCTTTGGCAAACATTCGACATACCTTGAACATTTGGCTGTAGTATTCATAGCATCGTCATAGAGTATAATTGTTATGAATAACATAACAATTTTTTCAAAAACTATGTGAATACTTCATAGAGAAGACCTTATTGAGAAAAAAGAAGGAAAAGCAGTGACCTTAGAGGATGGAATTTGGTTTCCAAGTCCATGCTTGTAGAATGCGATCCTTAATCTTGATTAGTAGACCTTAATATCGCTATTTCAGCTATTAGGAAGATGGGTGTTTAGTTTTGCTTCATTATAGTTGCTTTCATTTTCATAGTTTGTGTTATGAACCTGGTGTAATAATAGTAACTGTAGGGAGTTGGCTCGGGTAACCTTATTTAGGTTAATAGTAAGACAGATTTGTATAAGAAGCATGGGAAGGGGAAATTGGGGGGTATCTTGTATTTTTTCCTTTTGTAATAAGAGAATCAGTTTTCTCAGTCTTTCTTGCAATTTATCATTTTTCTTCTCCGGTCATATAATTTAGTATTAGAGCAAGGTCCATCCTTGGCTTGCTAAAGTGATCAAATATGGCAGAGGGAAATATAGAGTAGGTGTTAAAAAGAACTGAGTATGTAATCAGGTCATTAAAGCAGAGTAGTGAACGACAAGGAAAATATATTAGTGAAATCAAGTGTTCATTGAAGGACATCAGTCATATTAAGCAATTCATCTGTGCAATGAGTCTCAAATATGAGCAAATGGCTGCTAAAGTTTATGGTTCTCAGCAAGATCTGGTGGAATCTTTACAACCAACATCCGTGCCGACGTCTTCTTTCAATTCGTTCAACACCAACTATGCAAAGATTTATTTTCCAAGATTCATGTGTGATGATCCACAGGGATGGGTCTATAAATGTTAAAGGTTTTTTGAGTACAATTAGACTGAAGATCAGAATAACGTGAAGTTGGGTTCATTACATCTTGAAGAAAGGGCTTTGCAATGGTTTCAGTGGTTTGAGAAGTGCCATTAACATGTCAATTGGGGGTTATTTACTTGGGCAATTGTCACCAGATTTGACCAAAGTACCTATGAAGCTGCCATGGGAGTACTTACTAAGTTAAGGCATACCACTACTGTGAGGGCATATCAATAGAAGTTTGAAGAATTGGCCAACAAGATCCATGAACTACCAGAAAGCTTTTTTGTCAGTTGTTTCATCAGTGGCTTGAAGGATGCGATTCAAGCACGAGTGCTGATGTTCCAACCTGGCAACATAACTCAAAGTTTTGAGGCTATCACTAGGAAATCCAAGTTTAACCAGAAAATACCTTCAACTAGGCTTCATGGACAAGTATTCCAAGATCTGACAAGAAGTTCTGGACTACCTTTTAAGAATATTACTCAGAATGAGATTGAATAGAGAAAGGCCAAAGGAATTTGTTTTAAATCTGATGAAAAATACACAAGAGGCCATATTTGTAAAAAGAAACAAAGAAACAGATTTTCTTGTTGCAAGGAGAGGAAGACGAAGAGTCTCACTTCAACAGGAAGAAGGCGAAGTAGAAAATAACACTGATCCACCTGAAGAGTTAAAAATTTCCCTCCATGCATTGTCAAGATCACTTTCATACAGAACCATGAGGGTGAGAGGAAATGTTAAAAGAAGATTGGGTGATTATTTTAATACATTCAGGAAGCACTCATAATTTTTTGAACCCAGAATTAGCTATAAGAGGACTGGTTGTGAGGTGATAGAGACTGAACCATTATCATTGGTTGATGGAACAAGGCTCTTTAGTACTGCCATATGTACGTTTTCCGTGGGAGATGCAAGGTAGTGTTTTTAATGCTAATGTGAGATTATTGCCACTACAAGGATGCGATATAGTATAAGGTGCAGTGATTGGCTACACTTGGTCCTGTTATTTGGGATTTCAAAAATTTGAAGATGCAGTTCACTTTAAATGAGGCAAGTTTTTGGAGGGGAAGAAAATGAAGAAATCAAGTTGGTTGGCACAGATAAGATGCAAAAGCTACTCATAAAGAAATTACAAGGGGTGTTGGCACAAATTTATTCAATTCAGACAGATCAAGAACAAAAAGGGGAGGAGCAACTTGAGTTTCAAAAAAGTTCAGGAACCAAGGAGTTGCCACCTACTAGGTCGCACGACCATCATATACCCGTTAAGCTAGGAGTTGAGCGTGCAAATGCAAAACCTAACAGGTATGCTTATTTACAGAATGTTGAGATTGAAAAATTAGTTAAGGAAATGATGGGCATTATAAGACTCAATGTTAGTACATATTTATCTCCAGTGCCTTTAGCAAAGAAGGGTGGTAGTTGGAGGATGTGTGTGGACTATAGGGTCTTAACCAAAGATACAATTGAGGATAAATTTTATATACCGGTCATTGATGAGATTTTGGATGAGTTGAATGAAGCCAGGCTTTTTTCTAAGTTGGATGTTAGATCTGGGTACCATCAGATTAGAGTTCACCGTCCTGATATACCAAAAACAACTTTTAGAACTCATGAAGGCCATTATGAATTCTTGGTTATGCTTTTTAGACCTACCAATGCTCCATTTACTTTTCAAAGTCTTATGAATGATATTCAGACAACAATTGATGAAATTTATTCTTGTGTTCTTTGATGATATTTTGGTCTATAGTAAGAGTTGGGAAGATCATATTTTACATCTTCATATTACTCTTGAACTATTGAGAAGGCACCTGTTATATGCTAAAAGATCAAAATGTCTATTTGGCAAGGATGAGGTTGAGTACTTGGGGCATCAAATTTCAGCAAAAAGGGTAGCTCTTGAGCCATCAAAGATTGCTAGCGTGGTGAAATGGCCTATGCCGAAAACATTAAAAGACTTTATAGTGTTTCTTGGCCCTATCGGTTATTATAGGAAGTTTGTTAAAGATTACGACAAGACTTGTGCGCTTTCTGACTTAGCTACTTAAGAAAGATTCATTTAGATGGACTCAAGTGGCAGAAAAAGTCTTCGGCGAAGCAAACAATAATGACTTTTTGAGGCTCATGCTCTTTGCCAACTCTCTGGCTGGGACAACTTTTACCTAATATATTAATTTGCCACCAAACGTAGTCCGTACTTGACTTCAATTAGAGGAGCTATTCCACCAATAGTTCTATCGAACAGAACTAGAAATAACAATGGCAAACCTGTCCAGAATGTATTAACTCCCTAGTGCTTGTTGCGTTGAAGATCGTCCAGGACGTAATGATAAATAATGGGTGTGCCAGGACGATTATGTCTAATTCAATTGAAAATTGCGCTAAACTCGAACTTCAGTTAGGCCGATTATGTGCAACCCGAAGCAATAAGATTGTCTAGTTCAAAAATTGCCTCAAGCAAGAGGACTAATACTAATATCAAGTGTTTTGGGGAAAATAAAGAAAATACGATCGCGAGAAAATGAATAGAAACTGAACTGAAATCAAATGGAATTATATTGGAATTAACTGGACCATAAACTGAAACTGAAATTGGAGCTAAAACTAAAACAAGGAATTTGAATTAAGAATGGGACTCGAAGATATGGAAATATAAGAGATGAAATTGACGAAAGCTCGGACCTTGACGTGTGGAGTTGATGTGTGTTGCCTCCCCTTGTCTCTATTTGTTATTTATAAGCTGCCCAAATAACCGTTATCCCCCTTTGTCTTCTTTGCCTCCTCTAACGACTACTTTTAATCTTGATTGTTCCTGTTGCGCAAAGTATCCCATGCCACTTTATTTTAGTAACCACCTTCCCTATGTTATAGTTCTCAACTATTTATATATTCATTTCATTCACAGTCAATAACTGCCTTCTATTTACTTTCCTCACATTTATCCCAAGATGCAACATGTTACTCCATATTTGAGCCATTCAACTTTCTCTTTTATCCTAGGAATTTCCCAAATCCTCTCTAATCTCAGGTGCCACATATTATTTTCAGATGTGATCTAAACAATGCCTCCTTCAAAGATTACTTTTGAAATTAAAAAGGAGTCTTTGAATATTGTACAGTTTCCATCTCCTCTACGCCGCTATCGTTGCGAAAACACAAGTACATAAATATAGCACCTCCACTTTGAAGGCGCCACTTTCCAAGACATTCCAATTTGTGCGATCTTTCTCTCCCCTCCGAAAACGTATCTCTTGTTTCAGCAACCTTCTCCATTCCATTCTTGGCTTCCAAGTGCGCAAATGCCCCTTCCAAAGATCTCAATGGCGCCACTAACCGAGTTAAGGACTTAATTTCGAAGAAGAAGTTAGTTTGCTACAACAGTAAGGCTAGGGCAGGAAAGAAGCTTACTCACTTTTTCAGATTCAAAGGGGCAAAAAGTGCTTCTGGTTTGTTTGCAGAGTGGCGAAACGTTCTGGAAAAAGCGTTAAGGAGGGCAATTATGTAATAATTGCACAAACAAAAAACATGAAATATTTATTTAAAGAGTGGGGGTTGGGCTCTAGAGACAGGAGATTTGAGGCCTTTCAATGGTTGGCTAGGAGGAAAGGAAGCGAAATTCAGGAAAGTAGCTCAAGAGCCACATTTGTAGAAGCCAAATGGCACCAGAGCCTGTGGATAAGCGACTGCCAACCAATTTCTTTAAGCCCTGATAAAGATGGGCTAAAATGAGGGGAGCAAGAGCAAGTTTTTGGCCTGATGCAAGGGCTTTGGTCAGTTCGATAAATTCGTTGGTAATTTTGAGAGAGATTACACAAAATATAAACTTGTTTAGCTAATAGATTAAAGAAGGCAATGTGCTCGGAATCGGTCATAGGGAATGAGCCCTTGCCTTGGTTCACTGCCAAGAATTGTCCATAAGACATATTCTTGGGGTTAAGATAGGAGAAGGAAATATCTTTACAAGAAATTAAAACATTGGCCTCCTTTCCATGGGACGAAGACCAGCCAGGAGGCCAAGGCCCTGTATGGTTGGAGATATGGGGCCAGGTAACGGTTCCAACAAGTCATCAGTCTTCTGCCGCTCAATCTTGTCCTGCTGACAAACAAGACTGGTTTTTACAAACTACAAGAGGGAAATATCTTTACAAGAAATTAAGGCATTGGCCTTCTTTCCATGGGGACGAAGGCCAGCCAAGAAGCCAAGGTCATGTATGGTAATGGGGCTACATCGGGAGAAGAAAGAGTTAGAAGAGGGACACCAAAATTGGAGAGCAATAAAAACTAGTGCTTTGTCCAGCGTGAAGTGGGATTAGCTGAGTAGAATGGCATGATAAATCCCAACTTTCTTCCACATATCTCCTTTGGAAACTAGTGTACGCCCAACGGTCGTAATATTCACTTCTAGGGCTGTCCCATAGCTTGAGGGATGAGCACTTGAACTATCGATCCCAAGAGGGGGTAGGTAGTGAAAAGGGCAACTGGCCTTCAATGTAAGGGAGAAAGGGGAAAGATGGGCCGAGCACTGATCGTTAAATGATGGCCCTATCCCAAATCGCTTTATGGATGCAATAAGTCCAGAAACTGTGGTAATCAAAGTCTGGTTTACGATTGAGCGCTTCTTAGTCGAAATCTGGTCCTTAACACGGTCTGCCATGTTGTTTGGATCTTTAGAAAGGGTGTTCGAGTGCTTGGAAGTCATGGATATAGATGGATAAGGTTGCTGAAATAAAAGAGAGGGTTTTCGGAGGAGAGAGAAGGATCGCACAAGTGGGAATGTCTTGGAAAGTGATGCTTTAAAAGTGGAGGCGCTATATTTATGGATTTGGGTTTGCGTGAGGATAACGATGCAGAGGCAATGGAAATGTGTACAAAATTCAAAGTGACTTTTTAAATTTCAAAATGGCTCTTTGGAAGAGGGCTATAAATTGTTTGGACCACATTTGAAAACAATATTTGGCATTTGGGATTAGAGAAGGTTTTGGAGATTCTTAGGGTACAGGGAGTGGTTAGATGGCTTAAATATGGAGTGACATGTGGCAACGTGGAATAAATGTGAGGAGAATAAATAGGAAGTAGTTGTTGACTGAGAATGAAATGAGTATATATATATATGTAGTTGAGAACTATAAAATAGATAAAATGGTTATTAAAATAAAGTGGCATGGGATACTTGGCACGACATGAATTAGTCAAGATTAAAAGTAGCTGTTAGAGAAGACAAAGAGGGATATAAGTAACAAATGGAGGCAAAGATAATGACTGACATCAACTCAACACATCAAGTTCCAAGCTTTCGTCAATTTCATTTCTTGTATTTCCATATCTTCAATTCTTGTTCTTAGTTCAATTTCTTGTTAAAACATCTATGGGTGTTTCAGTTTTAGTCTTCAGTTTTAGTTCATGGTCCTCTTATCCACTATAATTCCATTTGATTTCAGTTCA
>JAULJZ010147046.1:0-10417 GCA_032270985.1 Heliamphora pulchella | reverse complement strand
ATCCCCTTTGGGTGGAGCAGAATCAATGATGTACTTCAACCGCTGTTTGTCTTTGAGAAAAATCTTAAAGGCATGTGCTCAAGCTAAATAGTTAACACCATTAAGGTGTTTAGAAGTGACACAACGTGACAAGCCATCATATTTGAGATCACTAAGAGGTTTCTCAGCCATGGTAACTCAAGAAGCAAGAGTAATCAATTAGAAATTAACCGGTGAAAGCTGAACAATGAGAAATCATTTAAAAGAAGACACCAGTAATCCCAAGCAGTTGCAAACACCAAGAGACGAGAACAGAACCAGGAACCTATGCAATACTGAAGCAAAAAAAGGAGTCGTGGACCCTCAAACAGCAAAGAAAACCTCCAAAAGCATCAAACAATCCCAAATTTGGCAAGAATCTAGAGTTTCGGTGCTTGTAGAGAGGAGTCGGAGCATCAGAAAGCAAAAACAACAAGAGCTGAAGAAAGTCGCACACTGGCGAGCCACGAACAAACAGCGCCGAGCTTCAAATCGGCCAAAAATTGATCAAAAATGGACTAAAGGCCCTAAACAACCATAGATCTAACATGAAAAGAGAGATTCGGCACCCATAGAGTGAATCGCAACCACCAAGAACCAAAAACGAAGCGGCGAAGCTCAGATCAACCCTAGGGTCCGAAACTTGCGAAAACTTTGAAAAATCATGAAATATACCAATCTTCTCCAAAAAAATCAGGAAAAAATCATTGCACAATCAGTCGACTGAGGCGAATCGAACCAGAGAAGCGGCGTTCGTCGCCGTCCGTACAGTCGCTGACGTCATCGTACGGAATATGATGTCAGCGAGTCTTTTTTGCTGCGCGACCAAGGCTGAAGTTTTACGATGCTTTTAGGGTTAGATCCGAAATGCTCTGATACCAAGTTGAATAGTAAAATATGAATTTAAGGTTTGAAGAAGAAAGAAGAAGAGATAAAAAAGAAGAAAAGAGATGAGAAAAAAGAGTTTAGGGAGGTTAATTAGTCTCATTTACCCACATATCATATTTATATTATTAGGTCAAAGATAAAGATAATTACAAGAATCCTATTAAGGAAATAAAGTAAAAATAGAAAATAATTAAACTAATAAACTCTCAACATTGTGTATCAAACCAAATTCCCCAAGTTGTCGACGACGCGCCCTTGCCTTTGATCTGCCCTCTTATTCATTGTATTCCGAGCCACTTGATCCGAGCACGGGAGTACGGATATCGACGCGGGCAACAATAATTCAACTGCCATGTTTGGTGTGAGAGTTGAGATCTTCATGTTCGAAAATGGCGGAGAAAGCTATAGGGGATTAATGGCGGGCACGAGATGAGCGTAGACGCCACTGATGTGAGAGAGAGAGATAAAAAACGAATGAATCAAAAAACTAAAAGTGGAACAAGATAGGATCTGATTAGTTCTATGCAAATGAAATCTCTATTTCAATCTAGTGCCTTAGCGAGATTGAGGTAGAAGAAGAGGGGCTTTTTGTTGTTGGATATTTGGATTTTATTTTTCTTCTCATAGAGATTGTGACTTTCATTTGGTGCGCGAACTCATTTTATTAAGGATAGTTTTGGTACAATAAAAATGAACAGAACTTAATAAAATATTAATCTTTGGTTGGAACTCATTTTAAAACAAGTTTTCTAAATGGACCTAACACAAAATCTCTCTTTAAATTACTACTTGAAGGGAGATTTGTGTGAATCTTATTTTGTATTAAAATTACACATTTGTGTCGAGCTTATTACTACTTAAGTAAGCTCCAAACGTGTGGCTCATAATAAAATGACCATCCCACCAGCCTGCAGGGAATAATTTTTCCCATATCAACCACACAGTACTATTTGTCGTCTTACCAGCTCTCGCTTCTAGGGTTTCGTGTATCAGAAGACAGAAGAGAAGCAGCACAGCGAAACGAGAGAAAATGGCTCTGCCCAAGGCCAAGGAGATCGTCAGCTCCAATCCAGTCGTCGTCTTCAGGTTCATCTTTATGGATCTCCTTAATTCTCTCTTCCTCCCACTCTCTCTCTAATCTTCGACTTCGTGCCTTCTTTTCGTTGTGCGTGAGTACATCTATTGATTTGGTGTGAGGAGTGATGAATCTCTGCATATTATATATGGATCGACAGCAAATCGTTTTGCCCATTCTGCGTGAGAGTGAAGAAATTGTTGTCAGAGCTCGGAGCCAATTACAAGGTCATTGAGCTGGATGCTGAAAGTGAGTCCCCACCCCCATCTCTCCAGCATACGCACATATTCGTATTGATATCTGTCTATAAATTCTTTTTTTTTTTGGTGTTATTTCATTACTTTGCCTTCGTTTGGATTGAAGAGTTTGGAGGGAAAGTGAAGGATTTGAAAGGAAAATATTAGTTGAAATGTTGTTTGGATTATTTTTTAGAGGGGGAGGAAAGTACATGGAAGGAAACGGAGGGAAAGTGAAGAGATAGATATTATTATTTTTATAATGTCAATTATAACTTTTTATATTTATATTAGAAGTAATAATTTTAGTTAATATAGAAAGGTTATAAAAGTAAATAAATATTAAACAACTCCCTTTCTTTTATCAATTATTATCAAACAAACAAGAGAAAGGAAATAACACTTTCGTCTACTCAAGCTCCCTAGCCTCGCAGTTTTATGTAGCCTGTGGATCCCTCCCTCACTTCGACGACGTCAGTCCTGCGTAGGTTAGAAATTAGAAAACACTTATCATTAATAAGGGCGAGAAGAGAATGATTAAAGGAACACAAAGCACAAGGTACTTGGACAACAATGGCTGGAGGTTGGTATAATTTATTTCCGGTGCGTATACTTACGTGAGTAACCAACCAAACCAAGCCTTTATCTCAATCACTTTGGATCCATGTTCATAGAGATCCGATGGCATGTTCATAGGCATGTTCATAGAGATCCGATGGGTTTTCTTGACGTGCTGGCTGTTAGTTATCTAACGCACAACCCTCCTCATTTCTCCGGGCTTGAGATTGGCTGTATAACGGATAATACTTTAAACACTACAAGGTGGAGTTGTATACTTACGTGAGTGTATGATATTAATTATCTAACAATTGTGGTGTCAAAGCTCACTTCAGCTCATTTTATTTAGTGTCTACCTCTATGATTAAACATACATATGCAATCTGCTATATGTTGTGAACAAATGCGTTATAAAGGATATTTTGTTTTTGATCCTATTCTAATGGTCATGTATTATGAGCTGATATATTATATTTGGATGGATGGTATAACTTTATTTGTGAATATTCTTTTGGATCGCAAAGGTACATACTTGTGAATATGGAGTTATTCATTATGTGATTTATGAATATTCTTGTGGCTATTCTTTAAGTAGAACTTTTAGATTATTCTGCAATTATGAAGATGGAGTTAAAGGGCCTTTTCTTAAAATATTTTAATAAATGAACCCCTATAGTTTTGGTCATGGGCAACTTATTTAAAGAAAATCAACAAAAAATTTATGGGACAAAGGTAAATGTATTTTTTAAATTTGTCCTATTAAAATTTCTTTGTTGTCATTTTAAGATTTTAAACGTTTTCAAGAACAACTACGTCTTAAATATTGTGATGTGTGATTTTGAGTACTTGTACGCACATTGTTTTTGGCATCTACACTTGCAATAAAACTGATATAATTAATTATTTTTGCCCACGATAAAGAATTAATTTTGTTGATTTAATTGGCAAAAGATGGCGAATTCAACATCAAAATTGGAAATTTCTAGGTCCATTACAAGGAAAATGAAAACCAAGATTTGCCCTATAACGGGAACTACGAGCAAATAGAACACCTTTCAAGATAGCAAATTCAACATAAAAATAGGAATTTTTTAGGTCCACAGATAATTGAATTTTGCTTTGATGTTTATTGGTCTTATCGATACAATTTAAGTAGATTCAATGCGTGCTGCAACCTTTATTGACAATTTGACATGGAGGTTTGAATTTACTACATTTCAATTATTGTTGTTTCATGGCATGATATATGTTCTTGGTTATTGTAGTTATTCCTACTATTTCATTGAGTTCTGAATAATGTCATCTGTATACTTGAGTGGTGACAAATTTTCTTACCGGAAGGATAAGATCTTTTGGAGTTTGGGGTGCATGGACCTTGATTTAGCACTTCGTGTGGACAACATCCGCCCTCACGGAGTTATGTACATTAGTTGAGAGGGCTTCTTATGAGCGTTAGGAGTGATTGAATCGCTTAAGGTTGATGCTTATTAAGTCCCACATCACTTGGGGCATCCGGGGTTCAATTCTTGATTGCGATAAGGTAACCGGTTTTATGAAAGCTATTAAAGAGCAATTTGTGAGCTCTTATAAGGCATTATCTAGCACCCTAATTAAAAAACTATAAGGCATGAAGCATAACAATTCTAGAAGTATGCGTGAACACATGGAATAAAGAATATTGCAGTCCAACTTAAATGATTATTGGTGGACTTTATATTAAATTCTCTTCTTGTTGAGTATGGTCCTTTTAAAATTTAATATAGCGCACACAAAAAGAAATGGTCACTATATGAACTTTTGACCACGTGTGTTCAAGAGGAAGAGACACTAAAGCATGAAACATTTGAGAGTGGCAATCTAGTTTTTCATGAAAGAAGAAAATGGCGAAAGGGGCAAGAGTGCTCCCCAAGAGAATAACTGAGAAGTGAAAATGAAGTGTTCTGGAGATAAAGGTGAGTGTTTCTTTTGCAAAAAAAGAAAAAGAAAAAAGGGACACATAAAGAAAGAATGTGCCAAGTACAAGAAATGGCTCGAAAAGAAAGGTAATCTCTTATCTCTTGTAGGGTTATAACAACCTCTATGTAGGATCAATGAGAGACAAAAAAGAAAGAAAGAAAGAATCAATAACAAGAGCCCTACACATGATTTACATGGTTCACCCAATGAGGGTTACATCCATGGCTGTTGTAGAGTTCACTATGACGAATAATGGATTTGTTACATTCCGCGACCGTGTGGCTCAGTGTACAGTACTTATGGCTCCACAATTTAAAATTAGGATTTTAATTTTGTTAAAATTTCTAGTAATACATGGTGGATTGATTTTGGTTCTATAATTCACATTGCGAATACCATGTAGGGCTTTCTCAACCTAAGGAAATCGACAGGAAGTAAACAAAGCATCTCTTCGGGAAATGGGATGCGTTTGCACTTTGACGCAGCTGGGACTTCTAGACTTATTTTAAAATCTGGTTTTTCGTTGGATCTTGAAAATACATTTTATGTTCCATCGTTTACAAGATTTTTGGTTTCAATTTCAAAACTAATACCTTTTGGGTTTAGCTTTAATTTTAGTGGTTCAACATTCAGTTTATTTAAAAACAATTTCATTATTGGAAATGGTTTTCTAACTGATTGATTTATATAAAATTTGATTTGAACATTTCTTATGAAAGTAGTCTTTTAACCTTTCATAATAATGTTAACATCAAACAAGTATTATAAATGAGGATTCCTCTATATTATGGCATTGGAGATTGGGGCATATCTGCATTGATAAAATTAAAAAATTAGTAAATGATGGTGCTTTGAATGCTCTTAACTTTACTGGTTTTGGTAGTTGTGTGGATTACGGGGAAGTATACAAACAAGTCCAGTAAAGGTGGTAAAAGGTTATTTTATCTATTTACTGATGATCATACATACAATATTCAAATCTTTGTGGGCGATTTACTCCACCTTGTTTTAATTGTCAGATATTTTTTCTCACTTATTGATGATCGTACACGATATATGTGTATGTATATACACACACACACTTATATACGCAAATATATACACTTTTTGAGAAGGATGAAGCATTAGATGCTTCCAAAGCATATAAAACAGAGGTAGAGAGACAACTAGAAAGAAAATCAAAAGCATGAAATTAGATAGAGATTTGAGAATACTATGGAGGTTACACAAATTAGGACAATCACGAGGTCCATTTGCAAGTTTCTTAAAGAACAAGGCATGACAGCTCAATATTCAATGCCAATCATATCACAACAAAATAGTATAACTGAAAGAAGAAACAGCATGCTTGTAGAGATGGTAAGAAGCATGATGCGTTATTCAAATATTCCCATTGTGGAGTAATGCCTTGAAAACCTTTGTTTTTGTTTTAAATAGGGTTCCCTCCAAGTTTGTTTCCAAAACTCTTTTTGAGTTATGGAAAAGGTGGAAGCCAAGTTTAAGACATTTACACATATAGGGTTGTTTAGTTGAGGTGAGGGTATATAACCCACTTATAAAGAAATTAAACCCCATAAAAGTTTGTGATTTTTTCATTGGGCATACAGAATATTCCAAGGGTTTAAGCTATTATTGCCCCTCACACAAACTTAGAAGTGTTAAAAGCTTGATAAGCAAAATTTCTTGAGGATTTAGAATTTAATAGGAGTTGTTGTCCTTGAGCCATAGAGTTTGAGGAAGTGAGAGACCATGCTGAGAAATCAATTGAGAAAGTGGTTGCCATTCCTGGATGTATACAACCATTGTTGAGGAACAACGGGTACATGAACAACTACTCTATGAGCAACAAATTCAAGAACCTTCTAGGGGTTCTTTTAGAATAATGAGTAATTCGGAGAGGTGAAATAAGCAAAAGAGCCAGAAAAAACACAGAACGGAGTGAGATGGCGATTGGGTGAAGGAGAAGGCTAGTTGAATATGGAGTATCGACAGTATGGATAGCGTATCAGGCTATCAAGATCTGATCATCCCCGGAAGCACGACTATTCCTTTTATTTATAACATTTGATAAGGTTTATTAAGATTAGAATATAACTCAGATCTAATCAAATCATGAAAGATGATCTCGGAGAATTAATGGATTTTTACCCCGAAATCCAATTAGCTAGTGTCCTACTCCAACTTAACTAGGTTGGCCTATGGGTACCCGACCCGTTCGGGTCAAGTACCCGATCCACTCGGGTCGAGTGATTCAAGGGTTACTCGAGTGAGTGAGTCCCATGGTACGACAAGTCATTTCCTTAGCCACCAAGCCACGTGTCTCCCAACGTCCCGTGTAGGATTGTATTGTCATTATCTTCATTGTTTCTGGGACACTTTCGATTCTCAGAGGAATCTGTGGAGATACAGTTTGCGGCATATGCGTTTGGCTTTGTTCAGTCTGTGCTGAGCCACATAGTCTATACTATGCCATTGTAATTAGGTAGTCAGAGTTACACAGCCTGTGCTGTCTTCACGACCTGTGTCGTGGCAATAATGCAGTCTGTGCTGTTTTCATTGTCTTTGCTATGGTAGTATTGTCAAGTAGTCAGGGCTACTGTCATAATCTGTGCTATACTTCACAGTCTGTGCTATGGAAGATCTTTATTCGTAGTCAGGGCTACACTTCATTATCTGTGCTATGGAACATCTTCGTATAAAAGGGTTGTTTATATTGTGACCGAGTTGCTGGGGATCTCAGTAGCTCGAATCACCAATCATCCGAGTATAATCAATCATTTCGCATCGGGGCGCCGATCGGTATCATCTACTCGAGCTACTGGGGATACCAGTGGCTTGGCTCCTCATTACCCTGGGTAGCCCTAATTTCTACATGCCTGCTTTCTTTAGCGAAGAAATCATTCTCACTATCGAACAGCGAGGACCTTGAGTCCTCGAGCAAATAGGAATTCCAGTTGCTCGGGTCCCCACAATTCCACAATTCGAGCAGGTCGAGTATGCATCGAGTAAGTTGAGTCTGTAAATTTGCGTAATTCTGGAGCGGTGCATTTGCCTCTTATACTTCCATTTATAGCCATTTACATGGCTGGATAAGCTCTGTGGCTCGAATGCCTCGAGGTGTACAATGTGATTTTCTTACCCGAGAAATCCAAAAGGAGCTGTTTCCTTCTTGGGATAAATGCGTCAAACTCCCCAAATAGGTTAGCAGTTTGAATTCGAGCCACTATCCCTTATGTATTCGAGCTATTTAGAAGTCACGTAAGACACTTTTCTTCGCATTTCATTGCAATTAGAACCAGTCAGCCCTTATTTCGATAGTCTCGAGCCAGAGTGGAGATGAGGGCCTCGAGTTGTTTACCCGAGTGGCTCGGGTTCTAATTTTGTTCACCCAGAATCCTCATTTTATTTGTAGCCATCTACATTTTGCCCCCTGCGCGTGCATAAGTTACTCGTGACATGTAGCGTGTGTAGTACACGCGCTCACTTATGCGCGCGCACGTTTAACAAACAGTTGTCACGTCTCCTCGCATCCCCTGAGGTCGGCACATTAATCGCAGGCGTCCCTTGAGTCAACCTCTTTCTCTTTAAATTCCATGGTGGGCCCCCCTTTATCCCCACTATTCTCAAGTCTTCTGCGCCATAATCCTCTCTGCCCTTCTCATTCTCTCTTTACTACTATTTTACTCATGGCCAGCCGTGCCACTTGTGCTTCTTCTCACATCAATGTGGGTGAATGTGGTGCTTTTCTCGACTCTCGTCCTCCTGTGCCTCCATCAGAGTGGTGTTCGGTACCTTTCTTCGGCGGCAAGAATGATGCTTTTTGGCGAGCGGTTGACACATTCATTCTTGCTTCCCCTATTATCGCTGATCCCCTCTTGACAGCAGATGTTAGTCCTGACGAAGCAGAGATGATCACCCCTTCGTCTATTGCGCGACTTCAGATTAAGAGGGGATTTCCCTTTGTCATTTCTTCAATTTAAATCCCCCTTGGGCCCCGCTCATGGGTGGTCTGAGCGGGTCGACGAAGTTATCCATGATGCCCCTCTTTGCGCTCTCCTAGATCGTGTTGGGATTCTTCCCGCAATCATCATATCTCAGACACTTCAGATTCGTTGGAGTAACAGCAGCCTGAAGGTGCTCATATCACATTAGAGCGTTGACTCCCTCCTCTTTGTTGTTCCATGGGGTGAATGGACTCCCACATTGGAAGATGTCTTTATTCTGTTACACTTGCCCATTCGTGGCCGAGCCATTTTTGACCCCGAACATATCTCAGAGGTTGACAGAGCGGCGGTAATTGAATTACTCGCCTGTCTTACTCGGTCCGGTAATTATGGCAGCCACTTCGTTGATGATGGTTCAGTTCTTCCTTCCCGCCATTCTAGCACCAAGTTGACCTATGCTTTATGGATATGCTTTTTTTTTAAGGACATACAGTTAAAGAATACAGATGATGATGATGATCGAATTGAGTTTCAAGGCAAAGGTTACCAGAAGGAACTTTATTTGCCTGCCTTCATTTCTCTCTTCCTATCCATCTACGTTATCCTCGGTGCCCTTGTGGATAGCGTCAGTCCATTGGCATTCCCCCTGGCCCTGCAGTTAGCTCGGAGAGAAGAGGTTCCGCTTGCACCTCTTTCTAGGTACATTCTACCACCGACTCGACCTCATCAAATTGGAGATGGAGAGGTCCGTGGGTCGCTGCGACATTGCTACGTTCTTGGCCGCTTCTTTCTTACAAGTCGTCCTGTACGCACGCTTTCCCGACTTCGCTCTCCGTGGACGTACTTTCCCTCACACAAAGAAAATTCGGACTGTGGGTCCCGACGGCCAGCCCCTTGAAGAAGTAGTTGAGTGCTCAAACTCTCTGGTTCTCAGATGGGACAATTGGAGCACTTAGAAGGACATTACCGACTTCCTCTACAAATCGGCAAACTTTGCAACTCGCCCATACACCATATCTTCATGTGTGGTGATATCACCTAACATATACTTTGACACCCCTTAGCTCCTTCACCTTGAGTCAACGGCTGCTTTGGAAGGTACCCATATGACCGTCATCTCGATGCTTTTCTCGGGCCATCTCCCTTATGTCATTGAAGATGGTGTTGGCTCAACCTTCTATCATCCTGACAGAGTGGCCCGACAATTTGGCTTCGACCAAGGCTCTCCCTCTCATCCTTTTGCCGCTCGTTCGTATTTGAAGAGCTTCGGCCCCTTCTTGCGAGGTGGGCTAGCTCTTCTTTTTGTTGTTCCTGCTATCGAGCTACCTTCTTGTGGGCGCATAGGGCGAGCCACTCCCCATCACACAGTTTATTGGAGAAACAATTTGGAGTCATTCATACGATTCCCTTCTACGAAGCCGTGGTAGCCATTTCTACCCCTCTTTTGAAATCAATAACCTCGTGCCGCCTTCCAGTCAAGAGAGATTCCAGGGGCACTCGGAGTAAGTACGCGGCTGAGGCTCCTATTGTCGACGCTACTTCTCAAGCGGTGGTTGTTGTTGAGCCTCTGAGAGCTATCGAAGGTAGAGTGAACAGGTCAATGACACAAGCGGTGAAGCAGGCCAGGGCAACGACCCCAGAAGACGTTGCAGGGCCTAGCTCAAAACGAATTTCTCCTTCGTCGCCCCCAGATCGTCCCATTAAGCGTTTATGCCGAGTGAGTCATATTCTCTCTATTGTTT
>JAULJZ010147025.1:0-10417 GCA_032270985.1 Heliamphora pulchella | reverse complement strand
CACCGGCGACTTCATTGAACATCTCGACCGTCACTGATGACCTTGTCAGACTTCCTTTTCATCAGATTTGTTCTTCGACTTCATTAATTCTGGTTTGGCTTTATCAGTTCTGGTCTTCGGTATTTGCTGCAGGTTCCTTTTTGGCTTTTTTGTTGGGCTTTGATGCTGTCGGTCCCTTGTTTGGCTGTTGGTCCCTTGTTTTTTTTTGGTGCGCAATAGATCTAGTTGTCTTTGGGTTTAACCATCTGGTCTTCAATTTTCTTTTGCATAGTTTTGGGTTGGCCCTCATCTTTTGTTTATTTTTTGTTATATACCATGTTTGGGGATAAATTGCAGACTATTAACATTCGACTTAATAGAGCCAACTCTTCTTGTTAGTCCCGTGTTATGAAAAAATTTCCTCTTGGTAAATAGTGATGGGGTTATGTGATAGGCTCCATCATCCGACCCACAAATCCTAAACCTGAGGGTTGTGACACGTCTGTTGCAGTTTGGGATATAGAAAATGTACAAGTCTTTATTTGTTTTAAAACGCTGTGGAACCAAGTAGTTATATAAACTTTTTTAAATATAGCACAATAAAGAATGCGTGGGATTATCTACAGAATATGTATTTTGTATCTAATTTTGCCAAACAATATGAGTTAGAGATGGCTATTCGGAGTGCCAAGAAGAACGATAAATTGATTCAAGAGTTCTATAATGAGATGACGAATTATTGGGATCAGTTGGCACTTATAGAACCTTCAAATTTTTAGATGCTTAATAATTATATACAATATACAAAGAAGCAGAGGCTAGTACTGTTTTATTGAGCCTCTTCGTAAAGCTATTCTACATTGTTGATCGCGCTATTCGCGAGTTTATTGTTGAAGAGACACAGCTTAAGGTTATGCAGATTGCTATTCATTCTCAGTCAGTGTTTGACACTCCATCTCCGTCAGTAGGTGTTATTTCTCGTTTTCCACTACTGCCTATTCCCTCCCTTCATCTTATTGAAGTCATGAAGAAGCCAAAACCACGTGTTGCTATGGATGAGTTTGTGAGAATATATTATTGGGATATTCTCACAAGCAAAGCCTTATATTGTAAACTAATCAATTCAACTAAAGAAGCATTTAAGTAAATATTTTGATTCTTTTGAAGTAGTCCCTTTGGAGTGGGTTTGTACAAATCTTCCCCCCCCCCCCTCCCCCTCTCCTCTTCCTTTCTTTTTCACCAACCACTACCATTGTTCAGCAACAATTTAACATTGACATTCAGAACTTCAACAAAAACTGCCACACAAACTAGACGACTGTGGGACATAAACTTTGAACTTGTGAATCCATATCCTCCCCCCGTGTTCATTTGTTTTTGTGTTAAGTTCTCTTTGGGGACTTTCAAATAAAAGAAGTATGTGTATAGTCACAGAATACATTATCTGAAATGGAAGGCATTTCGATGGAAGATACAATGAAACTCTCCATGGTTAAATCAACTATTTATTCCAGTTTCTTCTAGCTAAGCTTGCTGTTTTGTCTTTAATGCAGATATCTTCATTGACAAAGGAAAATAAAATTTTGTTACGGCAAGCTGACAGGGATCCCTCTCTTACTGGTAGCCATGATGGTAGAGGAAATGGTTTCAGTAGTGCAACTTGTGCGAAAGAAAGTAAAGAAGCAAGTGATTTCTCAGCTACCAGTTTTGAGGTAGGTGCTCTAGTTGGTGTTATCCTGTTAATAAATTTGTTGATTTGTACATCCAAGGTTGGTTTTTAAAGGATGTACTTGGATTATGGTTGAAGGAATGCCTCTCTCTTCAATACAGCTGAAACCACGTGCACAATTTCCTAACTGTCCTGCCAATGACCCAGTTAGTAGGAGCTGCATTCAAAATAGTTGAGAATCAATTTCTATCGGACTTGAATTAATGTTGAGGAAGAACAGATCTATGGTTTAGTGTTGTGCCAATTGTTTGGTATTTTTTGGGCAAAAAAAAACTATATATTTATGGTAAAAACCACACTTGACTAGCCTGCTAACCTCAGTCAACATGATGAACTTCCAGTAGCTTGTTTTCTGTGTAACTGGCACAGCCTTGCGAAATCCACTCAAATTTGTGCCAATTTGAAGATTTACATGAGGCTACAGTGCTAGAAGACGTGATGTAGCCTAGATTTTTTTTTTCTTTTTTTTGTTTCATTACTTTCTACTTCTAAATCTAGGGCAGCACAAACCACAAAGTTTTCATTAAAGAAAATTGGGTGAGAGAGTTGCTTTTGAAGTACTGCTACCCCAAGATTCTGATATTTCTCTGATTGTACGACTAACTTTCTGTTTTAAGTTGGCCCTGGAGTTGCTGCTGCCATAAAAGTTCAACTGAATGAGAAACGTGTTTCCTGACAAAATCCGGAAGTGGGATTTCTCTGAAAACTGTGTTAACTCATAGTTTTTGATGGATAAAAGATTCTATCAGGCAACCAGATCATGCATGTGTACGCTCGGTTTGTCCTATTAAATTTTTGCCCTAGACATCTTCCTGCAGAGTTTTGAATGCAACATCAAAAACCACCGCCCCACCCCCACCCTCCCCTGCATGCAGCAAATGGTGGAGGGAGGGGGGGGTTCCTTCTCCCTTTTTACAGATTGGATTATTTTCGACTTGAACTTCATTCTTCGATTGTAAAGAGTAGAAGGAACACACGACCTTGTAATTTTATAGTATACAAGGATAAACAGTGATAGAAGACATCAGATAGAGTGGAGATAATTGCTGATCTTGAACGAGAAAGAAAATCAAAAGTTTTCTGTATGGTTTTGGACAGTGTAGACTGTTCGGGGAAGTATTACTGGAAATGGTTCTGGATGAAATTCGGAGGTGGGTACCTTTAAGGTCTGCTTTTGGATTGTGCCTTGTGAGTTTTGATGGAGGGCGTATTATTTGATACAACTTAGGCTTTTAAGTTTCTCTCTTTCTAGACAATCCAATAGACTTAATCTACATTTATTTCAATTCTCTGTGTGTGTGCGCGCGCGTGCGCGTGCGTGTGAGACTGCCACAGTCAAGTGATTCATGAATAATCAAATTTCTCTACTGTTCTAATATCCTGTCATATTAGTTTTATTGTAAAATCTTCTTATGATATAGAATTTCTCCTTGTTCCTCCATGAGACCACCTTCCTTTTCTGAGGTTTCTTTCACAGATGTTACTGGATTCTCTTTCTTGACTTAGTTCTGAATTTTCTTTCCTAGTCCTTGCATCTATCATTCTCTATGAATTTTTAGCTGAAAGCACCAACGAATGACCACCTTGCACCGATGATAAGTTCTATTTAATTAAATGGAATTGAAGTTGCATTTTTGACAGCTATGTATGCATGATGACTTTTATTCTGAGTGACCCTCCTAAAGGATGATACTCTACTATACAACAGAATTTATATAGAAATACAGAATGATGTGAGATTTTTTTTTTAATCCATTCGGTACAAAAGTTATGTTATAAGTAATAGCACTAATGAGGGACTAATTCCAGATTCATCGGACTATTTGTCTCAATCTCGCAACACAGACGTGAGATTATTTGTCCTGAGAGACGAGTTCTGAATTGGCAGGCCCTTATATTTTCTAAGCCAATCCCTTCCCTCTCATGTCCCTCGTTCCAAACATGGCCTAAAATATTTTATCCATCTTTGTGTGGTTTACAGGAGGACAATGCACCAAACATTGTGTCTGTTGGTGAGGCAGAATTGAGGCAGGCAGATTCGGCATCCAAGCTTGAGACTGTGAGGAATATAGATGCAAGGCAGCTTAACTTCAAGTATGCTTTTATGGCGGTTATTGCACTAGCAATTTCAGCATTAGCAGCAGTTTTGTTTCAAAATCTACGAGGCCAATTTTGAGTGATTGTGTATGTCAACCTCGGCCAAAACAAACGAGCTCTGTATGGTCCGGCTTTGAATGCTACTTCGCTTCCTACTCCTTTCCTGGCTACTGTAAGGGTTTTTCTCCCTTTAAATTTTGTTCTTTTGGTTTTGTTTTCATGGGTCTTGCTTTTTTGCGACTTTCAGGAAGCCTGTAAAATTATTGCTACCATTCTAAACTTTTTCTTTACTAGTCTCACCATGCCATGCACCGCATCCAGTCAATTTTTCATGTGGGGAGCAGTTAGAAAAATGATTTAAAGCCGTTCATGTGGGGAGGGGAATTGTTGGAAAAATGATTTAAAATCAATTTTTTTTTAAAGTGAATGATAAATTGGTTGGAGATAGTAATTGTTAGTTACCATTTTAGGGATGTCTTTTGGTGGTACTCATTCGGTTTGAATAAGTGTCTCCATTTCTCGATAACTATTCTGAATAGTCACGAGTATATATTGGGGTTCTTTTTAGTTTTTTAGATATATAATTTACATGGAGGTCATTAAATACATATTTTGAAGTTTATGTATAGGGAGTACAAAATATCGTTTAGTTCGTCAGTCCCACCGATTGTAATGTTTTTTCTGTGGGATTCAAATCATTGTATCTTGAGAGATAGATAGACGCATGTGAAAACGGAAGCACCGTAGTGGGAATGAATTTGCCTTAAGGATAATGTGAAACGCTAGCCTTGATCTACTTGTATATTTAAAATTATATAGTTTGTAAGTCTAGTTTTATGATTTTATTTTATTTATTGTATTTGCACAAAAAGTATATTATATATTTCCACAGTTCTAAGTTAATCTTTTTGTTTAAAATTATTTTAAGTTAAATAAGTAAAAAACTTATTTGATGAACTATTCGTATGAGTGATTTTAAGTTAAAAGGTAATAAGTTAAAAATTTGGTTTAAAACCACTCTAAGCCAAAAAGCTTTAAGTAAAAAAATATTATAATTTTTTAAAATTTATTTTTATATAGTTTTATATTTAATATAAATATTGTTTGATAGATTTTGACGAATAAATTTTAAAAATATAATTTTATAAAAGATAGATGTGTATAATAAAAATTATGATATTTTTAAAAAATATATAAAATTATTTTATATAAAAAAGTAAAAAGGCTAAAAGCTTTTGAATTCTTAAATAAATTTTTTTTAAATTTTTTTAATTTTAAACAAAAAAATAAAAAAATCTTACTTAAAGGAAAATTATTAGATGCTCCCAGAGTACCATGTAGGCGATGTTATATGTCAATCATTGTAATTTACACAATGTGGATTATTTTTTATTTCTTAACCACCAAACATATTACTTCTATACGATCTATTTTCACGAATGGCATCTGTGATCGGTTAGTGAATTAAAACTAACCAAAAGTTTCTATTTTTCTTCACAATTTTATTTTGTAAATTGCCAACTTTTTTTAAAAAAGAAAACTCATTTAAAAGTCATCTCAAATTTGATTTTATGATTTGTTAATAAAATGTAACTTATTTACTGAAAAGTAAATTAATTTTTTTAACGTATCAATTTTAAACTCTTAGTAATCTATTTAAAAATTTTCTAGAGCTTACTAATAGTGTGTGCAAACATTGTTAGAACGCCATGTGCTAGTTATAGGAATTGAAAATAAGAGCAAACATGAAAGCATTTTTCTTAATATGTCCTTCTATGCTGCGGTAAAAACATTTGTTAGTCGCCTCGCAACATACTCTTGAGTGAGTCTTTTTGCATGTTGAGCAGGTAATCCTCCAATTGTTTTTCTTAATTATTTTCATGCCTTGCTTTTTTGAGTTATTCTCTTCAGTGTCTCCCGGACTTGTGGTTTAGGTTTTTTTTTTCTCGAAAAGCATTCGACTTTCGTTGTTCTGTTGTTCTATCAGCAATGCTCGGTCGATGACATCAGCGTGCGTAGGTAGCCTTAGAGGTCGAATTATTTTTTTAATTTTTGGCTTTAATTTGTCTTTAATTTTTTGGGCCTTCATATGCTCAATGTAAATCATGTGTGGGTGTACTCAACTAGATTAGTAAACTCCGCCTCGTATTTTGAAATTGTCGTTTCTCATTGCTGTTTGAGTTGTTAGAACTCGATGCACTTTGCGTCTCGTAGGGATTGAAAAAAATATTTTCTCTCAAAAAGAAACTAAGAATCAATCCCACTCCATTTGTGGATTGCGTTGCTTTTCCAAATTTCACCATTTTTGTGCCTCGCCTTCGAGTTGGTCGGTGATCAAACTGACTTTTGGGTTTTAGAACACGTTACTATCCCAAATATTTTCTCCATTCGTTGGCCTTGATTGGATCTAATCCTCCTCTTTATGTTGATGGTTTTATTTTTAGAAATTTCCTTACATTTAAACCTTTTATTAGGTTTTGAACTCGATCTTGGGGCATAACTGGTGGTGGGTTGTCAGGATTAAAAATGTTGTTTTACATGAAATCATAATATTCATATTTCTAAATATTGATAATTAATTAATTACTTTTGATGTAAATTTGTCAATATGAATACACGAAGAACAATCTATAATTGAAACCTAGATGAAGTTATATCGCGAGTTAGTACACAAATGGACAAAATGCGTCAAATAATCCTTGAGTTAGCTCAATTCCGTGAACAAAAAAATCCATGTCTCTACTTAAAACTAATTTTACGAGGCCTATATATATATTGATGGTTGCCCACTGTTCTCCATTCCCAACTTTTTTTCGTGCTCATTCTTTTTCACTTTCTTGTTTTGCCAATAGCCATCACCAACGTTTTATTATGGCTTTGATTGGCAAATGATTTAAAGTTAAAAAGGCTAAAAAGTAACGTATGAAAACTCAAAAGTTTTTAACTTTTTAGATCTTTTGCTTTTTTATATAAAATAATTTTATATATTTTTTAAAACTATCACAGCTTTTATTATACAATTCTTTTTATAAAAATTATATTTTAAAATTTACTCATCAAAAATTATCGAACAAGATTTATATTTAATATAAAATTGTTTTAAAATAAAATTTTAAAAATTATAACAATTTTTTTTGATTTATAGCTCTTTTAGCTTAAAATTATTTATACGACTCACTAAATAAAATTTTTACTTAATTAGTTTAAAGTGATTTTAAGAAAAAAACTTAACTTAGAAGCCAAGTTGTTGAACGAGGCTTATGTGAAAAAGAAAAAAAAAAAGAAAACAAAAAACAATATATATTTTTAAAAATAGATAAAAATACCAAAAAAAACAAAAAGGAAATATTTTGTAAAAAATAGACAAAATAACTAACATTCTTAGGGTGCTGAGCTAAAAGTCAATAGCTAAAATAAACTTTTTAGGCTTTGTCTTATGTAATTTAACTGGCTGTTGGTGTAGATTGTCTGTTACAATTTATTATATGTTGTCTGTATCAACTTATTTATACTGTATTGGTTCAAATTATTTTAATTTATTTTTTTAAACTTGTTCTTAATTAATGCAACTCTTACTATTTTATGAATTCTTTTATTTTTAATTTTATTTTTTCTAATTATACAAATATTCATCTTAATATTCCCATTTCTATACATCCATTAAAATACATACTATAAGAAATAAAATAAAAAGATAAATATAATATTTTTACGTTTTAAATTTATTATAGTTTCAAAATATTAAATTTATATAAGTATTTTTGTTTTAAAAAAATATTTATTTTATATAATCACCAGGAGGGTTGGTGATTCTAAATGCACACATCTTTTTTTAAAATTTCTTTTCACCACCTATATGGTTCCTATCTGTACATGTTTGTATTAATGAAAAATGGGTATTTGTTTGGTGCGTTTTGGGAGTGTCAAACTTTCAATTTAATTTTTTTAGAATTTTTAATTAAAAATATTTAATTGACTATCTACTAAATAAAATTACCAAATCATGATATTCAAAATTTAAGAAGATATTTTTAAGACAATTATGAATTAATTTTTTAAAAATATTTTATTGGCTATCTACTAAAAAAATTACCAAATATTGATATTCAAAATTTAAAAAGATATTTTTAGAAAATTTTCTTAAAAAAAGATTTCGTAGGAAGTATATTTAAAAGCTTCCCTTAAAAAAAGACTTTTTTAAAAAAATTTTAATAAAAAATTAAATTTATGTTAAGATATTTAAAAAAAAAGATTTGGTTAAGTATATTTTTTAAGTTAAAGTTTCAAAAAAGGTTTACTATATATATATATATTTTATTTTTCATTTTAAAATCTTGACAGAATTTTTAAAATTCTCCAATATATTAAAATTAGAGGAATCTTAAAAAAATGTAAAAAAAAGAATCTATTTACATTTTGAAAACAATAACTCTTATGTTTTTAAACACAATGAAAAGTTAACAAATAACTAGAATTAATAATATAAGAGGTAAAATTTATTTTTTAAATTATTTATTTTTAAACTTGAATTATCTATTATATAAAGATTAATTCAGTTTATATAATATCTTTTTGCTAATAATAAATATTTTAAACTTGAATTATCTACTATCTTAATATTGGTTCAGCTTATCCATTATCTTTTTGCTAATAATATTTATCCTTTAAACCATTTATTTTTTAAAAAAATACTAAACTTAAGATTAACTTATATTATTTATTATTTTTTTTGACAATTGGCTGAAGATAGTACAAAATTTGAAATTAGTTCACATAATTTTAAGTTTTTTAAATATAAAAATAAAAAGATCAAAAAATATATATTTAAAAAAAAATATAGATATCCATTTGTCTACCTAAAACTAAGCCTAATATCCATATTTTAGATCACGATCTTAATTGAATTATTTTTTAATTAAAATCAAGTCATTTATCTTTACTTAGATTTAAACTTATTGTTTATCTTTTACAACTGCATTAATTTGTCCACACCACTTAATACTCTTATTCTTATGGTGGTGTTTGGCAAAATTAGTATTAGTAAC
The DNA here is from genome assembly GCA_032270985.1 of Heliamphora pulchella. Taxonomy (NCBI): domain Eukaryota; kingdom Viridiplantae; phylum Streptophyta; class Magnoliopsida; order Ericales; family Sarraceniaceae; genus Heliamphora; species Heliamphora pulchella. The sequence continues at coordinate 1,567 of JAULJZ010147025.1, read as the reverse complement.
TTATAGATTGTATCTTGTAATAGAAATTGTGAGTGTTTATTAAAATATTATAATTTATAATTGAAATAGAAAAAAAATTATAAATTGTAGTAGAAGTGGTGAGTGTTTTGTAAAAATTATAACTTATAGCAGAAATAAAAAAAAAATCATTATAAGTTATAGCATAAGTGTGAGTGCTTGGAAAAACTTGTAATTTATAACTAAAATTAATAGTAGAAAGCAAAAAACTACTATCACTCTAGCATTGCATTCCTAAATACCCCTATATATTTTAAAAATTATTTGAAACTCTATTATGAAACAAAAAATTCCATCACTATTTTTTATTAGACATGAATAGAATAAAAAAAACGTGGAAAAAGTAAATTATATTCTTATTCCACTTTATTCGGGTAAAAAAAATTTATGCAGAGTTATAATGGGACATAAAGGCTCGAGACAGAGTAAATTATCATTCATAAGTATGATACACTTTATCTTTTATATATATATATATATTTTAGAATTTTAACTTTTTATCTATTATTATTTTATTTTATTATGAAAATATCTTTATTAAAAAAATTTAGGATGTAAATAAAAATTAAAAAATTGAGAAGAAAATATATTTCAGGGATTATTTGGTTTTAAATGAATAATACATTTCGCCGTTTAACTCCTCTTAAATTGAAAATACAAAAAATTGATAAACAGTCCAATTTATAAGCCGTTTACTGTTTTTCATCTAATATAAAATTTTTTAACGAACAAGATCTATCATCATAAAAATTTTAACGCGCAAGATCTTTTTGAAATAAAAATACTCTAAAATAGATAAATTTATCTGTCTTATATTGAAAGCACGTGTAAAAAATACAGATAAATTTATCTCTATTATATTCAAAGCACGTGTAAAAAAATACAGATAAATTTATTTATCATATTGAAAGCATATAAAGAATACAGATAAATTTATCTGTGTTTTTTCATAATATGTATAAATAATACAGATAAATTTATCTATTTGCATTATCTGTGTTGATATACAAATAGATAAATTTATCTGTTAGGTATAAATAAGTAAACAGATAAATTTATCTATTACATTATCTGTGTTGAGATGCAAACAGATAAATTTACCTATTAGGCATAACAAACAGATAAATTTATATGTTTGTAGGGAATTTTTGAAAAAAATCACGTAATTGAACTTTACGCGCTAAAATTTTTGATGATGGACCTTGCATTAAAATTTATTTTTTTAGACATTTGGCTAAAATTCCTTTCAAAATATGTTTCAAGATAATTGGTCACTTGGCTTTAAAATTTAGATTAAAAATATAAATTTTTTATTTATATATATAATCGTATTTGTATCTTTTAGAAAATAATTTAGTTGTGCTTGAATGTTTTTAAAAGACTTCACAATTATATAAAATAGTATGCATATATTATTTTTAAGTTGGTACTGTTTACGATCAAATATAAGAATAAATAATATAATTTAAGAATTTTTTTAAGTCATGTTGTTTTAAAATGTTATTGCTAGTTTTTAAACAACAGCCAAACAGGGCCATGGAAAGTCCAA
>JAULJZ010147014.1:0-10417 GCA_032270985.1 Heliamphora pulchella | reverse complement strand
TTCATGTTTTGAATCAGGCCTCAGATCTGTACAAACCCTAGTTATTCCGCTTCCATTTCATGAAAAACGCTGAATATACATACATATACATATATATACACTAATAATCGGGTACATTTCATGTTTTGGATTCAGATTGTACGTGAGAGGAACGATCCTTGGCTACAAGAGGTGAAATACTTCCTATCTCTTTAATCTCCACCGCCATTTTCTGCGATTATTGTTCTGTTGGTTAGTTCAGTGACTTACTTTTATGCGTTTGATTTGGATTTTAGGTCGAAGTCGAATCAGTACCCAAACACCTCGTTGATTCAGATTGAAGGAGTGAACACGAAGGAGGAGGTGGCATGGTACCAAGGGAAGCGCATGGCGTATATCTACAAGGCCAAGGTGAAGAAGAACGGATCCCATTATCGATGCATCTGGGGAAAAGTCGCCAGGCCTCACGGTAACAGTGGCGTCGTTAGAGCCAAGTTTAAGTCAAATCTCCCTCCCAAATCTATGGTATGTAGCTTATAGTTAATACTCGCAAGTGGTATGAACATATATAAATATTGATAAATAATTATTCACGAATAATTATTGTTATCTTGCAGGGAGATAGGGTTAGGGTCTTCATGTACCCCAGCAATATATGAGGTACTATTAGAAAACTGGGTTTGGTTTTGTGTGTGTGTGTGTGTGTGTGTGTGTGTGTGTGTATTGAATCTGTATCTGCGTGCTTGTATGATGAATAGTTTGGGTTTTGTAACAGGGAAATGATATTCCCACTCCACTTTATAGATGCTATCCATAAACTATATATTCTAGTGTCCATAGAAAAGCATGCTCTAATGTAGCTTTGGACACTGAAAGACAAATTTTGGAGTGCATTTATACAAGAGAGGAGAGGGAATATAAATCCCCTTGTTGGAGTGTTGTTTGAATTATGGTTGTGCTGGTATAATTTGTTTTGTTTTGTTCTGTGTGCCTTCATGTGTGTGTATGTATTTGTATGATGAATAACACGGGTTTTGTTATAATGTTGTTTGAATTATGGTTTCTGTTGGTATAATTTGTTTGTTGATTTCATTTTAACTGTTATTGGACGGTGTAGGGAGATTCTATGGCTATGTTTGGTTATGGGAATTCCAGGCTTTGATTTTGGCAATTTTAGGCTTTGTTTTGACCATTTTAGACTCTACGGCATGCACCCTAACCAGCTACAGTGTGTACTCCTTAGTTATTTCAACTTTTGTTTTTAGTTATTTTAACTTTAGCTTTGGTTGTGACAATTTTAGGCTCAGTTGTGGTTATTTCAGCTTTGATTTTTTATTATTTCAACTTTGACTTTTGTTATACAAATTTAGACTCAATTAAGAGAGTGCATATGGTAGCACCCAAATAGTGGGTGCACACCATAATATTACCCTAACATGTTTTGTTGTATTTGGTGTGAAGCTTGCTGCTTGTCTTCCGTTTATATTTTTGAGTCCATGTTTTTGGGTTCATGAATATTTCTTTTTGGTATGTTTTTTGATCTGAATATTGAGGAAAGAGCAAATTTTACGTATAGAAAGTTGAAGGAGAGGTGTATTCAATGTCAGAGGTCTACGCATGGTTTCCTGGAGATATTTTCTCTTGAAACGAGAGGAACTAGGAACCCAAGGAGATGTTCTCATTAGTTCATGCATATGGGAGTTTGGATCTTATAAAAAATAGAGAGGGATTTGTGGAGAGCTTTATAAGTTATCTAGGGCAATATATTTCTATTATTGGTTTACGACGCCTTATTTCATGTATTAGGTTGTTTGACTTAACAGAATTTTCTGTTAAAAGCAGTTAAAATTGAAGCTAGGGAAGGATTATTTATAGTCATCATTAGTATGACAGTTTTTATTATGAAATTTCTTTTAATTGGTTTCAGAAATATTTCTGCTTTTTCTTACTTGCAATGATGCTGTAGCATAGAACATGCCCCTCAATACCAAAATAAAAGCCCAACGTGTGTGCGTGTGTATATATATATATATATAATTAATACTTTGAGACATTTATAGTCGTAGGCATTTGCACACACTCGCATGCAAGATGTTTTTTGAGATTGTGTTAGTTATTCGAACCATGCTTTTAAATAGTGGTAGCGGTTGACGTAACGGTAACAGTAGTGGGGACGCGGTTTTAGAGTATAACGGCCGTAGCGTAACGGTAGCGGTACACGGTGCTGTGAACTTTTTTATTTTTTGCATAACTCTATAAAAAATAATTGATTTATATCTTTTTATTCTATAAATATATTTATTGAAGTTAAATAATTTTTAATGAATTTTGTTTACTTTTTAGACATAATTCAATGTCTTAATTTTTTTGCTAAATATAATCTAATTAAGTTTAATTATTTTTTTGTAGTAATTAATGAATTTATGTATTATAAATTCATAATGCACAACTAAAATATTATTAAATTTTTAATAACTATAAAGTATTGTATATATTAAAGCACAACATTTGATTTGTTAATTAAATTTTAATTTTGAATTTACTATTTCAACATATATATTGTTGTTTGAACTTTAATTTGAATAGATCTAATTTTTTTGGAAGGGGCTTGTAGACAAGTATGGATCTTGAACATTTCTTTTTAAAACAAAATACTTGAACATCATATTTTTTACCTACAACATCACAAAAATTTGAATTCATAGATAGTGAATCTTTAAGAAATATGGATCTTGAATCAAACAGGTTATTTAGTTTTCAGCAAATATTTAATATTAAAGAACACATCAAAACTGGAAGAAGAATGAACATGTTTAAAAGTCGAAAGTTAACAACGAAGAGCAAAATTAGCCGATTGTTGTGAAATTGAAGAGATTTGAGGCAAATCCCACAATACCCAAGTAGTATTTGGCTTGTCAGACTATTATGAATAATTTTAAATTGAAAATAATAAAAAACGTGGGATCTGTTGATAAAAAAACAAAATTAAAAAATTCACGATTTAAAATCCCATTACACAAGCCGTAACGTTCGTAGCGGTTCCGTAATGGCGTAGCGGTGCCGTTTTGGCCATAATGGTGGTGTAACGGCCGTTACATTTGTGAATTTCTTTCTTACCAAAAAATCGGCCGTAATGGGTAACGGAGGCCACCGAAATCGCTACGTAATGGTAACGGCCGCTTTTTAAAACTATGTTGGTAATTCTCCATGGAGCTTGGAAGTTAATATGATATGTTTTCATTTATTTTATTTTATTTTTTTCCTTTTAAATGAGTAAGGGAGTTCAATAGGATATAAATGGGACGATGATGGGTTTACCTCTAGTCTTAACCTTCAAATAAGTAGTCTATCAGCAGTGGATGTTGGGATACTTTCATATGGTTTTTCTAGTGGACTTCTCATTTGTTTAGGGTGGTGATTGTTAATAGTTGTTCTGGTTGTTTGTGCTCCCAAAACTACATTATCAGCTGTCGACTCCCAGCAAGATTTTGCCTAGGCTTTGTGGTTTGCTCGTGGTATGGGATATCATGGGTCGTTCCAACTTTCTTGAGAGAGCATCTTGATTATTGGTGGTCCAATATTTCAGTAAAACAATATTATTGATGACTAAAGCAATAATGTGCTTAGACAATTTGGAGGAATAAAATTATATTGTATGGTAGAAGGAATTATACATTTTTTTCGTTTCGTGTTATTTTGTGGGGTTTCTTCTGGCTAGTCTTCTTTGAGTATTTTTTTTTTCATCTGAATTTATTTATTAATTTAAAAAACACTTACAGTGTTGAGCCTTTTGTGCTACTGTTGAATTTATGTGCTCATCCGTAATATACAATGATGCAACCTTTCTTTCGTGCTATGTTAAGAACTCTAAGCAATGCAATTAAATTGTGAATCACCTTTGATAAAATTCTATAAGAGGCAGATATTCTAATACAGGACATGGATACAACATTACACAAGCACACACACACACACACACACAAAAACAAAAAAAATCAGTATATGACATAAATGTGTACATTTAATTAGTAGTTCATTTTTTACATCACGTTAGATTTATTTCATCATGTCAAAGGTCAGCTTCATTCTTCAGATCTTTGTTGATTGGCTGGCCCATATGTGATAACTTATTTGAAACAAAGATCCCTTTTGTGTTTTCATATATGAGAAAGTTTAAAGGGGAGGGATTAATAGGTCTAAATCTATGATGTTTTATTTTTATCATTGGATGCCAATTCCCCAACACCCCACCCCCCCCAAAAAAAAAAAAATTGTAACGTGTTTCACATGTGTCTAAGGAATGGATATGAGTCTCCATGTGTTTGAAGCGTCTGGTTTGAAAAAATGAAAAAATAAGACTGGTTTGGATTAGGGTAACGTGTCAGGGAGTGTCGGACGAGGTCAATGTATAACTCGAATATGCCACCTTCTTACACATGCTTGTGCTTCTTAGCAACTCTCTGAGAAACCTTATATTGAGAAACAATCTTGTGGCACATATACGCGCAACTTTGATCTTTCTTTCTTTTTGTTCTCTCGTCTCTTATTTAATAGACCTTTTTTTTTTGCCAGGGGAGATTTTTCCTCCCAAAAGTAGAAATTTGAAGTCTTGTCTTTATTAAATTTGTTTTGCAGGGGAGTTTGGTCTACTGGCTAACTAACAGTTCATTGACTCTCATTCAGGTTGGGCCTTGCTCTTTGTTTATTACATATAGAATAACTTGATACTCTGTTGGATGTCTCATTGTGAATTCTGGTACTGATATTTCCAAGGATGAGTTTCATTTAGAATTAACAATCCCAACTCCCAAGGATGAATATATTAATTAGAGCAAGTTGCTTTTGATGCATCGTAGCTTAGTCACTGCAGGACTTTGATAGAATACCGTAAATAAGAGAGGAGGTATTCTCCTAGAAGCATTTTGCAGCTTGAAATACATATTGGACATGTAAATTGATGTATCCATGGCTGAAAAGCTATGCAACCTAGAGGAAGCAAAGAAAAAAAAAATTGGTGCCCATGTTTCACACTGCAGAGCATCCAAAGTGTTCTTGATTTTGCCTGCGAGAACCAAATGCTTAACTAAATACTAATTCTTAAAACCATATCCATAGATCTCCAAATTTATGGGGTGTTCTGAAAGCACCACCATAAGGGAACCATGCCTGGAAATCTCCTCTTCTAATGTTTCCTTCATTTATAATTTGTTAGACACCCTAAAGTTTTTTCCAAACTAACCACTGGGATTGTCCGAGAACTTCATTGGAAGAAATGCAGTATATTAATTCTATAGAACACAAAATGATATGAAGTCCAAGGTAATGAGAAATATTAGTCTCTTGGAAATTAAGCATAGTACATTCATTGGTATTTGCTAAATATACAAGAATAAACATGTGTGATGTTATTTACCTGTGTAAAAAAAAGAGAGAAGAACTAGGATGCGACAATCATGGAATTGTTGAAACGGTATTATAGGTTTGGGAAGCCTATGACGATGGCTATGGGTTTTACGATTAGCAAGAACCTTTTTTTGGTATAAAGGAAAGTGTCCACGATAATATCTGGGTATGTTGGTGGTCCTTCCCATTCACTGTCTTTGAGTTTCTAGTAGTGGAGGGTATTTTGGTAAATTTTTTGGTTTGCATGGCAATGGATGTAGTTTGGGTTCGTGGATCTTGTTTAAGTTGGAAGTGGGTTTGGTCTCCACAGTCAAATAATAGGCTTCCAAGTTTTTCTTTTCTGTACATACACGTGTTTGAACGGCTTTATGGGCATATAGGCTACTACCGTGAAACGGTAGTAGCCTATATGAACTTAGCCTGAACTTAGCCTTCTTGCTGTCGAAATGCCCAACTGCTTCTCTCAGATTGGTGTTCATGCCTTCACGGTCCCAGAACAGAACCATTTTTAACCTCATACCCTTTCCGATTTAAGCCTTAACCAATATAAATCTGTCCTAAATCTTTTCACCTTTCTCTAGGTCAAGCCTATAATATCTTTAAAGGCTAGCATCTAGAGAATTCTAGTATTTTTTATCTGCAACTCCAGTGCCTTATCTCTTTGGAACTAAACCAAATGTCAAGTTGTCAACTTTGTTTGCTTCTACAAATCCTTGAATTCCTCTTTTGCCTTATAGAGTATAAGCGTAACTCTCCTTACTATAAACCTAACGATAGGAAGCTTATCTTAAGTTTTCTTAACTATATTGCACCATGGAAATGGACATATTTGGCATGGTAAATTAACTTTTCAGATGTAGGAGTACCATGCTATAGAAGAAGGATTTTACCCAAACTAGCAACGCGATGGCTGGAAACATGTTTCCCGGTGGCCAAGACTGGAGAGGAGCGCAATGAAAATTCCAAAACTATTGTGATAATGTTTGACAAAAAACCTGTGCTTGCTGTTTACCGAACTTAATCTTCCTTCAAGAACCTTCTTAGTGGTGGTAAGCAATAGGTTTTTCTGAGCATCAATGTTCTTAAAGTTGTTAAAGGTAGGGCTGAAGTGGTGGGATATATAAGTTCTAGTAGGCTTGACGTGTAGAAGGCTAAGGCTCTTGGCCGGGGTGATTCTTGTTGAGGAGAGAAGTCGCAGGGATGGGCAGGGTGTTAAGCTGATGAAACTAGAGGATATGAATTGTAGGAAGAATTCTTGAGCCCTCTGGTTAAAGGTTGGAGATAAAAAAGATGAAGTTTTTATAGGAATGGAAAATGTTCAGGTGGTCTAACATTATCGTGAGTGTGCTTTTTGACGGGATCCTATCAGACAGGAGGATATCAGGTGGGCATTGCCGAGTTTTACCCTAGGTTGTTTCAGGAGGACAAGTGAATGCCACATCTTGATGGGTTTCAATTTGGTTCTATGTCAGTTGAGGTTACTCGGTGGTTGGAGCTTCTCTTCTATGAAGAAGAGGTTGTTCCAGTCTTGGGAGAGCTGAATAGGGATAAGGCCCTTGGGCTGGTCTATTTTTTGCCTTTTTTAAGCAATGTTGGGGTGCAGTTGAGAAGGATGTTATGGGTAAATTCCATTCCTTTTTGAGCGTTGGGGCTTTTGGGAGTAGTTTTAATGCCTCCTTTTAGTACTCATATTCCAAAAAAAAGGATGAGGCAGATATTAGGGACTCTAAGCCCATTAGCTTAATAGGCTAAGTCTATAAATTTTTAGTCAAGGTCATGGCTTCTAGGCTCAAAAGAGAGCTTCACCCATGATTTCGGAGTAGTAGAACTCTTTTAAAGGAGGGAGGAAAATATTGAATGTTGTGTTGGTGGCTAGTAAGTGAGTCGATGTCCCACTTGAAAAGTGGGGCTCTTGGGGTTATTTACAAGCTAGATACGGAAAGGCATTCGAACATGTGAATTGGGAGTTTCCTCTCTATCTTTTACAACAAATGGGTTTTGGGGGAGAGGTAGAGGTATTAGATCTGGTTATGTATCTCGTCGGTGTCTCCTTCGGTCCTTGTGAATGGGAGTCCTTGTGAATGGGACTCCGACGACCTTCTTCCAAGCGTCGAGGGGGCTGAGTCTATAGGACCCCTTGTCTTATTTTCTTTTCATTGTGGTCATCTAACTCTTCACATGAGCACCCCTTCTACCCTTCTGACCTACTTTATATCAGTTCTCACAATGCTGACGTCAGTAGGTAGGATGTTAGAGAAGTTGCCAAAGGATTTTTTATGGGGACTGTTGAGTGACGGATTTTATAGGGAGCGTAGAGAAATGGTTTTAGATACCATCTGGTGAACTGGAATATTGCTTGCTCCCTTGTGAAAGCTGGCATCGTTGGATTTAGGAGGCTTGAGGTCTTTAATAGATCCTTTTGGGAAGTGTTACTGGAGATTTGCTATCGATAGTGATAGTTTTTGGCTGAGTGTCATCAAATCCAACTATGGATCTCTGCGTAGAGATTGGTCCACTCTTCTTGAGACTAGTTTGTATGATAGATGCTTGTGGAAGGGAATCAATAAATTTTGAGATTCCTTCTCTAAGCAAGGTTAGGGTTGGGGATCACGTTTACTTTTGGCTTGAAAGTTTGATGCGGAGATGAGGCCTCTGCACAATTTACACTTTTAAGTTTTTTCCTGGTTAGGGATAGATCTGCTACAAACACTAATTACGCTCGGAGGGACTTGAACCATTTTGTTTGGTATGTTTAGCGAAGGAAAGAGGTTTAGGATTGAGAGTTTGATCAGTTATTGAACCTTTTGGGCGTCTTGCATGGGTACAGAGGCTCTTCCTGTGGAGTAGTATCTGAAAGGTGAGAGATCCCTCAGAGATGCGACACGACACAGATACACCAACACGTCGATTTTCAGAAAATGTAAGACACGATACGACCGAGACACGTTAAGGATATATATTTTTATATATTTATTATATATCACATATATGAATAATCTATTCAATAGTAACAGAAAGATATTCAAAATTGCTTCAAAAATATTTAATGTGCATAAATTGCGTTTAAAAAAAATGTAAATTATTGTTACTATGAGAAAATTTATTATATAGGACGTGTTCAGATAGTTCAAGAAGTCATTAAAGTGTCTTCGAATTGTTAGAGAAATGTACGATATTATAAATTAAATTTTTTAATTACAGACACACTTAGGAAGTGTGAGATACGCATTTAGGAGTGTTTGAGAAGTGTTGCGTTCAACACAAGTGCCCAGCACGACACACTCCCTTCATAGAAATGTTATTGTTAATTGGTGTTAACTAGATTTTGGGAAGGCAGTCTTGTCAAGTTTTAAGGGGGGTAGTATCGAGTAGTAGGAGAAAGGCTTGGCTTCTATTTCTACTGTGTCTGATGTGGTTGATCTGGTTATAGCAAAACATAAGATCTTTTGAAGGGGTTTCAGTTGCCGGTGTATATATTGAAGGGTGTTCTACTTATTAACATGTACAATTAGTTATCTTAATGAGTGGAGCACTATCACGACCCATTTTTGCTAATGGCATTCGTGACCGGCCAGTGAGTTAAAACTCACATGAGGTCTCAATTTTTTTTAAAAAAAAACTTTTTATTTACAAAAGAGAATTTTGTTTGTAAATTGCCGACGATACTTTTTTTTATATATATAAAAAAAGAAGACAAGTTAATTAAATTTTTCCAGAATCTCATTTAAAAAGAAAATCCCAGAGCGTACTAAAGTGCATTCATGAAACATTCATATTTTCTTTACATCATACAACTAGAAGGATGACAATGTTCATAACAAAAAGAGATAGCAAAACGAAATTCTTCTCCCGCTTTCCATTAGCTTCCAGCTATGTGTCACCTGTTATAATTTTAATAACTCATTAGTAATGCTAGTGTGAGTGCATAGATATCAAGATTTCTAGTTTGCCATGAACTATCAAAGTTCAACTTTATTTAGTTAAAACCTTTTTGCTTTATACTAAATGTCATACGGACTTCCCTCCTTATTCCATCCAATCCTCAGTATTTTTCCTGCCCCCGAGTCGGAACCTTTCAATATTATTTTCCTGTCCTCCCGAGCAGGGACCTTTGGTGTTATTTTCCTGTCCTTTCAGAGTAGAGACCATTAGTGTTATTTTCCTGTCCCTCCAGGATAAGGACCTTTGGTGTTATTTTTCTGTTCCCCCAGATCAGGGATCTTTCGGTATTGTTTTCCTGTCCCCCCGAGCAGGGATCTTTTAGTATCTTTATTGTCCCCTGTGTCGGGATCTTTATCTGTACATCTATTGCATACGCAAAATTCATGTGTATAGAAACTCATTAACCGGATAAAACGTAGTAGACATTCATGACTTAACTAATCATTTCGAGATCTCATAAATATATTAGAAAAATCAAGAAATCAAAATATCTATGAACTCACCTATTAAATCAAAACTCAGTCAGTTAGTCCTTATCCAAGAATTTCTGATCTAGAAAACAACACACAAAAATACTAATATTAGAAATATTTTCATAGTTTGTTAAATCATTTTTATTTTATAATTTTCTAAGCTTCTATATTTCATTCTTAATATTTCATCCTAGCATACAAACTTTATATAATAGTGGTTTTGTTAAAGATTTTAAGACACAAAAATAGTTAATCACGTATAATCTTCATAAATTAAATCTTTTGAAAAAAAACTTCATAGTTTAAACTCTTGCGTTCTTATCATTTTCAAAATATTTCATTCTTAGGCTTCGAATCCTAACTTTGATTTAAAAGAAGAATTAAAGACATAAACTATGTAAAATACTTACTGTGGTACAATACCCATAGTTTTGAAAATAAGATTTTCTTTTTCATAAAAACACTCAAGTTTAAAACTCTTAAAATGTTTATTTTGAGAATTTATTCTTTAAATAAATATTTTAATTATTTTATTATTATTATTTATTATATTTTTTTTCTCTCTAATTAAAGGCATGAATTTTAATCAAATAAGGGAGACTTTTTATAATGTCAATTTA